>OMOT01081721.1:0-12585 GCA_900312575.1 Acanthochaenus luetkenii
TATATCATGGGACTCAACTATCCCACACAGGACTCAATTTAGTGATACAGTTGTACATTTGTATAATGCTTTATTTATAAGTGCCCACTATTGTTATTGTTACCTGCTATTACCTGTGTCTTTTTTTCCCTTTTTCCCCCCCTATTGCCTTCCCCATTTCTGGCATTGTGGTGCCTATTGCTGCTGTAACACCTGAATTTCCCCTATGGGATCAATAAAGTAACTAATCTAATCTAATGTTTGAATAGCCTGTTAATGGCTTAATTTTAAAGCTTCAATAAAGTAAACATTTTCTGTATAAATTTGAAAATTGTAAATAACATGGGAACAAAAATCCTATTGTAAGAAAATTAAGAAAATAGGTGACAAACTACAGCAGTACAACAGAACTGACCAAAATAGGAATGACAATGCCTAGGCTACATAAAAGACTACTGCAATATGTTAAACAATACAAAACAATTTAGGCAGTCTTTCAGTGGCAGCTGGGGCCAAATTGTTTTGGAGGGGCGATTGTTGGGGCGATGATGGCTAAGGTGACCCATTCAATGGGTAAATTATCCAAATAATTTGACATTGTCATATTGCATTGTACAATTTGTTTTTCTGGTCAATCTCACATAGCAATACCACCAGTAACAAGACAAGGATTGTTGTTTTTGACAAGGACATTTGATGTTTGATAGTACTACAGATGACGACATCACCGTCGTCTTATTCTATTTCTCGCGAGCTTTCCAATGAGGGGTCTTGTGTCCATGTACCTGTCGGAATTGCCTATATATATACCCCTGCGTAAAGAGATGTAACTCAAAAAGCGCTTTGGGATTTTACGCATTACGCACAGCGGTTTTCAACTTTTGTGTTGCTTTGGGTGTTTCTTCACATTTACAATGTTGAAGAAGTTCACTGTTTTAGAAGCTCTAGAAGAGATTCAGAGGAGAAGTGATGATGAAGTTGAGGATTCTACCGACAGTACTGATGAGGATTACGAGGAGGCACATTTTTTGACGAATATGGATCCAGTTTGAGTAAGTAATCGTCCTTCTTTTGCACTTAGAACAACTTTGCAGTACATGTTTGTTAGTTTCACCGATGCTGGTGATGGTAAAGAGACAAATTTGCCGGTTGTTTGCGTTGACCGGCCCCCCTTCCCCCGATCAGCTGTTCATGTAAAGGGACAAGCTAGTTTTATCAGCATTTCATTATCAAATGTGATGTTTTACTTTTTACTTCATGCTAGTGGTTATATTACTTTCATGATGTAGCCTGAAAACGTTGCTTAAATGGTGTATCCTACACGCAACTGCTGACTGTAGGCTACTTTTTTAGCTATGTATGACTTTCAGGGCATTTAATGATGCTAAACGTGACAGTTCTGAGTTTATTTCATACACGTTTGTTTCACCAACTCAACAAAACCTCTGTTTATAAGACCTCTCTGTTGCCCCACACCCACAGTGCAATGGTCAACCATGTAAATGGCCAGAGTCTGATTGTGTGATAGGCCTTTTCTTATTGTTACTGAAGTACCAGATTACTTTTCAATTTATATACGTTTATAAATATATACTGTACTCCAATTGTAGATTGAGGGGTCCAGTATCTAATTACAATCAATTACTGTAAAATTTTAGTTTTTTCTGCTCTGTAATTAAATCATAAACCATTTTTACACATTTGCACTAGATTTTTCTCATTTGTGAATTGGATAGATGTAACAAGAGCAGTTTTTCAGCCCTGGAGTCAATTAATGGATCCTCACATTGTTTGTCTTCATTTCTATTTCCATAGCCAAGAAGATGAGTCGGGGGTGAGGCACCAGGGCCATCAGGATCCAGCGGCACTGTGATCACCCAGCCCCCCACCACTCAGCCAGCCAGCACACAGTCTCCAGCTGAGGCATATTTTATATTTGTAATAAAACTACTCCTTTTGAGACAAAATTGTACAATTTCGTTATTAGTTTTTATGCTATGCACAATGGTGCACAGGGTAAATGTCATGGCTAAAGGCTGCATTTTGTGCACATAGCCTCATATAGTGGAAATTTGTAGTATTTTGCCAGCCAGATTCCCTTCCAAGAGGTGAAAAAAACCCATTTGGCACACTTTGGATACTTTGGGTATCCAAGTGGACAAAATGGAGAGTCCGCTTGGTCCTATCATCACTAAAACCTTTGTAGAATCTATGTGCTTTGTTGTATATCTATGTACTTTGGTACAATTGTAGTCAAGGAGTTGCTGAATGGATTCAGTGGCATCTCTGTACATGGGATCATTGCTCTCATGGTGTTATCCACTGTTTAATTTAGAACACATTTTAGGCGAGGAAAAAAATTAAACAGTTCTCCTTTTGTTTATCTGAGTGTATTCTGGCATAGTAAGAAGGTTACTGGCACTGGGAATATAATGTCTTAAGTTCTTGTCTATCTAGCTATTCTTGTTTTATTTTGGGTATGTCTGTTCAGGCGAGCCTTCCCTACCAGTACCCTAGGTAGGAACATGTTAAATGTATCCCTTTATTGCTTTACACACGGTTCTGCCTTTCTGTAGCATTTGTTTTGGAGTAGCCTTGGTAACTGGCTGCGGCTGGGCTCTGCCAAACTGGCGTGGATTGGATAGCTAGGTAGCCTATGCCTAATGATGAGCCAACCTAATGCTGTTAAGGAACGAAACAAATGATAAATAACTTTGGTGTAAATGTTTCCATATCGGCCTAAATATTGGCTAACCAGTCTTAAAGCATAAATACGCCACCAAGCCTATAGCCGGCTCTCGAGCTGGCACTGAGATGAAAACAGTGAACAACTCAAGACTTTGTGTGGCTGAATTCCTGCTTTTCATAATCGATAGATTAGGCCTCCACCCAATTACGTTACAATGATTAGTGTAAGACAGAAAGTGAACTTATTCAACATGTTCCATTAAGTTATTTAGGTTAAACAATCTGAGTGAAGTAGGTCTAATTTTGTTTTACGTTCTCCTCAGCTCTGAACAAAGAAACCCCAATATAAATTACTAAATAAATCATAGCCGCAGGAACGTATTTCGTGCAGGGGGTGGTGGCAAGAACGGCAAGAACTCTCTCCAATTGCACACTGTATCATTAATAATCTGTTTGTATGCATATTAGTTAAAAACAGAAATATGACACTACTTATGCTTCTCAATAATTATATGGGCCGGTGCCATCCAATTAACACTATAAAATGGACTACGCCATTACACATATCCAGTGAATGCCAAAACATCACAACTAATGTAGGGCTGATTAATTACAGGCTAGTGACCATGGCCTAACAAATAAAAGCAGCAGAATAAACCGATACCAAATAACTAATCATCAAGAGTGAACATAGCTTAAAATCAGAAATGGCCTGAAATACATTGACTTTAAATGCAAACCACACTAAAAAACATGAATGCAAACGACACTGAAACATATGCGCTCAGCCAACCATAGCTGTGTACCCAAGTCCTTACACACACAGGACATAATGTATACACTGTACGGCGGCAGCTAAAAACAACTTGATCTTACTGTATTTGCAGGCGAGGGACAGCTTCAAAAGCTGATTTGCAGATGTAGAGGTGCAAGAGGTGGGCTGACTAGCCGAAGCACTGCTAAGGACATTAGTAATGTCTCAGAACAAAACCCCTCTTAATTTGGCTTGCATTGATAATAACACACATTTATTATTTCACTTATGAATTCAGTTATTTATTGTGACAATGATTTTACCCCCACCAAAAAATAAAGATTCAAACCCTGATCATTGGGGGGTTCTTCCGCACTCCTGTCATCCCTACTTCCCGCGGCCATGAAATAAATGCTTCCTAGATTTTAAACGCTATTGAGGTTTAGACAGGTGAAGTGGGCTATTGTTGCTCACTTGAGCTGTAAGTAAGTGGCATGGCCTAACATTAGTTAAACTATATTTCCCACAATAACACACCATACAACAACATACAGTGTGTGTTGTGAGGTTGTAATGTGATGTTGTGAAGTTTCAGAGTGTGTTCAGTCTCCTTGTAGCTGAAGCTCATAGTCTAGTTTGTATTTATGTAAGTATAGATCTCTTCTTTCTAACATTGTCTCAACAAGCTTGTCTCTTTGTGGAAGTGTAGATGTCTTTCTGAAGTTGTCTTGTCTCCTTTTTCAGCCAACTGAGCCCCAGTTTGTTTCTTTATGGTGTAGTGTAGATCTCTTCTTTCTGACATCCATGTTGCTCTGCTATGAGCCCAGCTCCAAGGAAACTGAACTGAACACTACAGCATCACTATGTCACACCTCACAGACAAATGGTAGACCAGGAAAGAACAAACAATTTTAAAGTGCAGGAAAATAAAAACTGGGAATTTATCATGGGAATCAATATGCAAACATATTTGGATGATGTTGGTTCTAGAAACATTGGTCTCAGTTCATAACCCTAGTGAGAACCCAAACTGAGTAAATGTAATGTCTCCTCCTGGTAGCAGGCTCATTAAAACATTTAGCACTGTGTAGTTTTACAAATAGTGCTGTAGTCTATAAGAGAGGTCACATTTTCACTTCTAGAATACCCTTCCTTCACTTTCCTTCTGTTGCTCTATTCATGGCTGTGGAATGTATATGTGAGCAGCAGTTATGTGGGTGTATTGTCCACCATTGGTGTGTGTGTGTGTTGTGGCTCCTGGCCTGTCATGTGTGATGCATGATCTATTCTGCAGTCCCATTGGCCATTTGATCTGTCCTCCTATTGGCCATTTGACTGTTTGACTGACTGCTTTGTCTGGCTCACACAGAGATGTGTGTGTGTGTATGTGTTACACGTAACAATGCATTCCTCAAGTTAAAACCTTTTTAGATAGTGAATGTGTAAAGTGAGTGATAAGACTGGGCTCCAGTCACAGAGCTGTGTTGTAATTTAAGTAAATGGTGCGAGCCCAACCCGCTTAGTGCTGAGTTTTCATTCAAGCATTAATTTGTTTGATTTTCCCTGCTCATGAAATATGTAGCTTTCAAGCTAGGTAACCATAGTTGGGAGATCTTAGATTTTAACCGGTGAAAATCTCTCCGTGATCTGCCATTACAGAGAGATTGTAAGTATCGTGCTGAATTCTATCACAATCCAAGTATATTTTGCAATGCATCCATTCATCATAGTTTTGCTGACACCACTCTCACACACTGACTGCTTCTAAACCTGCTTTCACAACCTAACTGTCTCACATTGCCCAGGCTATCCTAACCCCAAATGGTCGCTAGATGGCCTTGATTTGGACTAGCCATTACTAGTGTCCCAAAGACCTCTTTACAAAACGAGTTACCAAGCCCTTAATTTTGTTGGCATTTTAGATGTCAGAGGGATAGAGGGGTTAGATTGCATTCAGTAGCAGAGTTAAAGGATAAGTTCTCTATTTTGGACCTTAAACCCTATTTGCGGACTTTCTACCATGCAACTGACACATAGAGACCTTCTTTCACTGGTCGGTTCAGTATTGAGTTTTCTATAGTTTTCCTGCAGGCTCTTACCGGGCTACAATAGAAGTCTATTGGGCAATCTTAAATGCTTTGGAAAGACTATGATAAATGTGATTATCCGAGACGGGAGGCTCAGTGTGTATTCTTACAGGTCCTCTTTCTCCAATTTAGCTTGCAAGCTAGGTAACCATAGTTAACTAGTTATCAGCAAAACATTTAAATAAACTCAGAAAGCCAACGAATTTAGTTGAACTGCACCAATTCGGTCAAGAGGAGTGGTCAAATATTCAACCAGAAGCTTGCCAATGTATAAAGTGCAATCCAGAGATATGTACACTTCAGTAAACCTGCTTGAGTTACATACTGATGATGTCTAGTCATCAGTGAACGGCACTGATACAATTCTAAACGGGTGCATTTGTGGGCACTGCATGGTTCACCCATGTAGAAATGTTGCTATGACACACTCCTTAGATATGAATTCTGCATAATCTTATCAAACTATCATAGTAGTGTTCAACTTTTTTTAAATAAACTGATTTCACACCATGCAGCTGTTGTGCACTATTTGCAAATTCATATAAACATTTTTGTTGCTGTGACACCAAACTAACCCCCCAAAAATATCATAATGCAAACCCATTTTCTTAGACACCTGCATATGATTCCACAATTTGTTCATGGAGAGCTCTAATGTACAGTAATTTAGATTACAGTCAAATGTTCTCTAACCTATGTCCATGAAGGACATGACCGAAAGAACGAGATCGCGGATACAAGCGGCCGAAATGGGTTTTCTCAAGATGGTGGCTGGCATCTCCCTTAGGGGTGAGGTAAGAAGCTCAGTCATCCGTGAGGGACTCGGAGTTGAGCCGCTGCTCCTTTCCGTAGAAACCAGACAGTTGAGGTGGTTCAGGCATCTTGCCACCTGGTCGCCTCCCAGGCACGTCCAGCTGGGAGGAGACCACGGGGCAGACCGAGGACTAGATGAAGGGATTATATCTCCACGCTGGCCTTGGAATGTCTTGGGATCCCCAGTCAGAGCTGGTTAAAGTGGCCAGGGAAAGGGAAGTTTGGGGCCCCCTGCTGGAGCTGCTACCTCTGCGACCCGACTTCGGATAAGTGGTTGAAGATGGATGGTTCTGAGGTGGATCCACCTTTGATCCGGTGTGTTTCAATCCACAGGTACAGCAGAGTAATGGCTACAGGTCATACTATCTCTACATGGAGGCAACACAGCATGTTCATTAACTTGGCCTGTTTGGTCTAGATGTGTGGCAGAAAGTAGTCACAAACAAGACTTTCAGCAACATATGAGTGTGTGCTTGTAATACTGGCTTATCTAGTTAAAATCACTCTTAGTAACAATAAAAATATATTTGTTGTAATGCTACAGCATTAAATACTGAATTATACTTCTGCGTCAAACCTACTCTGTAGCTATGAAATTGGCTCATGTACTGTGAACCATAATTACAGAAGTGTGTTAAGCCCTGTGGAAAGCGCTGCAGCCAGTTTCTTTGTTGCCCTTCAGTCTTTCAGTGGGAAGCCATTGCGGAGGAGTTTTGACAAAACAAAATAAAACTGAATCAATTGAGAACAATTTTGTGTACCTGATTATTTATGCTGATAATATACATGTACTCTTAACAACACAGCTCTGCATTAATCTCTTATTTATGTATCCTCAAAATACGTTGTTCTTATTTATTTATTTTTGTTCTGGGGAGGAGGGTTATTATTAGGGACCGGCCAGCTCTGCTGCTGGACCCACCGCCAAACAAAACCCACTACAATATGGAGCCAATTCTTCTCATGGTGGCACTACAGCGATCAGTATAATCTAAAAATGTATCTAAAATCCAAAAATCTGCAATAAATCAGTGGCACATCTATAGAGCTCTACTATTCATCATATGCCTGTCAATATAGGAAGAATATTTGCTTCACTGCAACTTGTAGTCAACTATGAAGTACATTTATATCATTTATATCAAAAACTGTGCTAACTCATCCCACATTTTAGATTCAAATGACTCCAACCTTTTTATACAGTATTTACCATGTTTTTAAGAGTTGTGTCCTGATATATGTTGAATATCCATGAGAATAAATAACAAAATGTTCCAGTCTTTGTAGATGAAGCATGCCCAATTTCAGATTTTTACCTCTTATTATTTTTGACATGATTGTGAATGCTGCCCTCATACAATCAACAATTATAGTCAATGGAAAATAGAGCATCTTTAGACATTTTTCGCTTATGGAGTTACAAACATTTGCATATTGTCTACAATGGAATCAGAAATGCATCTTTAAAACTGCTTTTTGTGTGTGATTATTTTGAATTCTGTCATAATTGTGACCCTGCTGGCTTTGTAAACCATTGAAAACATTAACTTTTGGTCATAGTGTGAAATAACCAATAGTCTACCTTCTTCTCAACTAGCTCAATTAATAAATTATTTTCCATTGGCACCAAAGGTTGTAAGATTGCATCCACGGTTGTGCCGAAAAAACATGACACAAACTCACTGGCTGTGATTTTGGCAAATATGTAACTTCTGATATTCAAATTCTTCCACCATCTTTTATACTATTTCTTCATTTGTTAATAGTTGTGTTGCTTGGCTTTGTCAATTTGAATTAAATACCAATACATGTATTGTTGAAATGAAACAATCAAATAAAGGCAAATATCATATTCATACATTTAAAAAAAAAAACACTATCAAGAAGGCACCACAAGATAAAAGAATAGAGGGCAAAAACAATATTATAGTAAACATATTTGGATACAAGACATAACATACATTTGTGACTGTATTAACATTAATGTATATAATTAATACAAGTTGTTTACAATGATTACTTTATTTCCTCTCCATTATAAATATATCTGAACAGAAAATTGATGATTTAGTGCTTTTATTATTGGCAACTCTTGAGTGCGTGTGTGATGGTGGGGGTGGGGGGGAAGCCACAGCAGCTGTTGCCAGGATATCTAACTATAGCACTGTGCCACACACACCCACACACTAGCCCTGCATTTCATTAATCTCGTACACTTCCCCTTGGGGAAATCCCCGCTGCCATCTTAAGTGCCTTCCCATTACTCTGATAACTAGTGAACTTTCTGAGATTGACCCTTCGAGGGCAGAGGGAGCGAGTCAACAACCACCTAGACTTCAGGAGCGCAACTTGCCCAGAATTCATTTTGATCGTTCATCATTTCCTGCGCACGACCCACCATGGTGGAAAAAGTGATATATATGTGTAAGTAAACGAACAATATTTTGAGGATTTATTTATGCAATTAAATCATCTACAATATGTTATTAGTATTCAGGGGCGGCAGTAGCTCAGGAGGTAGAGTTCCCGCCCCGCAACTACAAGGTCGACGGTTCGAGTCCAGCTCCTCCCGGGAAAAAAAAATCTGTCGTAGTGTCCTTGAGCAAGACACCTAACTAACCCCAAATTGCTCCCGTTGAGCAGGTTGGCACCTTGCATGGCTGCCTCCGCCAACGGTATGACATGTGGGTCAAAAGTTTGCTGGATAAAAGCGTCTGCTAAATGCTTCAAATATTCTGCTCTCCCTCGGACCCTGCCCCCTGCTCTGCAAGTGGCCACTCGTTTTTATGATACTATGTATTACCAAGTGCTGAGGGGAAGTGAAGAAGGGGCCCGTTAAAAGACTAATGAAACACAGCATAGTTGGAGCCACCCATAACTTTACCCATAATTTACTGCTCTGCTTGAGGGCTGTTTGAATTGAAATGGCCAACAGCCCTGCTGCAGCTTTGCAGCTTTTTTGACACAATTCCTATTCATTAATAATGGGGACTGTTTTGGACTACATCAATAGATGTGTTGACAATGTCACCACACATAAACAAATAAAAACATTCCCCAACCAGAAGCCTTGGATGAATGGGGCGGTCCGCCTACTACTGAAGGCACGCGACATTGCTTTCAGGACTGGTGACACGGATGCCTACAGCTCATCCAGGGCTAACATAAAAAAGGGCGTCAGGAGAGCCAAATATGCACACAAACTTCAGATCGAGGAGCACTTCAATAACTCCCTGATGAGCTCAACTGCTTCTATGCTCGCTTTGACCGGAACAACAAGGAAACAGACATTTTCTGTCATTGGCCCAGGCAGCTATCCCCACACACCTCTAAACGGCCACCATTGTGCCAGTGCCAAAGCATTCTGCTGCAACAAGCCTGAATGACTTCTGCCCCGTTGCACTCACCCCCATCATCACAAAGTGCTTGGTGCTGGCCCATCTGAAAACCTGCATACCCCCGACCCTCACCAGTTTGCGTATCGTAGCAACAGGTCAACAGAGGATGCCATTTCCACTGCACTACACTCAGCTTTGACTCACCTGGACAATAGCAACACCTATGTAAGGATGCTGTTCATTGACTTTAGTTAAGCATTCAACACCATCATCCTTTCTACACTGGTCACCAAACTCTATGATCTTGGTATCAGCACCTCACTGTAACTGGATCTGGGATTTTCTGACAAACAGTCTGTCAGGTTAGACAACTATACCTCCTTCAGCCTGACACTGAACTCTGGTGTACCACAGGGCTGTGTGCTGAGCCCTCTCCTCTACTCCCTCTTCACCTACGACTACGTTCCTGTGCATGGCTCAAACACTAGAATCAAATTAGCAGATGACACCACGGTGGTAGGCCTGATCAGTGACAACAATGAGTCAGCCTACAGGGACGAGGTCCAGCACGTGGTGCGCTGGAAACAATCTGTCTCTTAACACTAACAAGACCAAGGAGCTTATTGTTGACTACAGGAGAACCAAAGGCTGCAATCCCACCCCGATTTACATCAATGGGTCTGAGGTGGAGCATGTGTCCAGCTTCAAGTCCCTGGGCACCCACTTATCTGAGGACCTCTCTTGGACCCCCAACTCCTCTGCCATGGTCAAAAAATAGCGCCTTTACTACCTGAGGAGACTGAAGAAAGCTCACCTATCTACCCTGATCCTGGTGACTGCCCAGCGTATCACCGGTACCCAGCTACTAGTTATTATTATTGCAATTAATGTGAAGTTTGATTTTCTTTAGGCTACAGTGTGTTTCGTTTGGTTAAAATAGGCTACAATAAATGTCAGAGCTGTAATAGATGTAATGATTTTTTTAAATCGTTTTGGACTGCAGTAATGTGATTTTGAGAATGATTTTGCGGGGCTTAACACAATTAGAAATGATAGAGACTGAGTATTTCGTTGGGTAATAATATGTTTTGAATTTTGAAAGTGATTTTATCCATATTTTTTCAATAAATGCTGATTTCTTTATGCATGCAGGGCGTTTGCACCTTTGAAACATATTAAATACAGACGCAGTTTCCATCAACTAAATTGCATTCAGGTTTGATAGATCACAGCTGCATTCATCTGTTTACATTTTCTCCCCCTGGTATTGTGCAAAAAGTGTGTCCCATCTTGCATATTAATTGAGGCAAAAGTACTAACTGGATAAGGTGTGTTATTTTGTACATTTGAAAGATGCAGTCCTCAGTGCGCACTTTTAGTAGATCAGTTTGTACATTTATTTGCGCATGCTATGAGTTTGCACAAATTTTTACAAACGCAAACCTTTAGTAGATCAGGCCCTTGGTGTCCCCCTCAGGAATTGCTCTTGAGAAAATGTCATGTAATTTTCCCCTCCAAAGTTGATATCAGATTTTTGCCATGAACCATTGGTGAGGGTAAAGGAAAGCCAGGTTGCAGGAGTAAAATTAGTGGAGGTAGATTTCCCTTTTGTCAACTTGCTGCTAGTTTTGACTTGCCTTGTTATGATATAATAATGAAACGGCGCAAGAGGCGGATGGTGGTGGTGGTGGTGATGTCACAATTACGTTTTCTCTTTATTTCTTGTTTGACTGCGAGTGATTGTCATTCTTGCAGTCATTCTCACTGTACCGCTGATACACATAATGTTTGATGGCATTTAACAGTGTAGAAGTCAGATGTAGCTTATAATGCAACTGAATGTAACTACTCATGGATGCAGGGACAATGGCTTTATCTCTACACCACCCCTGCCACTTTCCTCTCTCACCTCATTCAAGCTATATCAAGTAACCAAGAGGATGACAATTTGAGTCCCAGACCAGGAGTGGGGCAGGGGCTGGGAGGAAGCAGGCAAGGGCACAGGATGGGCAGGCAGGCTGCCTGCTGCACAGTCAAGCTCAGCTGCATGTTCACGTTGGAGTGAGGGACCATGGGGGGACAGTAGAAGCAGAGAGAGTTGGGTCCAGATGGAGCCAGGAAGCAGAGGGAGTCGTGTCTTTAGTTGTTGTAGTAGTTTTTCTTGAAACTTACCATGGGCTGCTTTAATTATTTTACTCATGCTCAGCATCTTACATTTGAATGGATCTCAATACGTTTTTTAATGTGGCATTGTTGTGTAACTATTGCTGCCTTTTTGACCAGGTCAGTATTGTAAAAGAGATTTTTATGTCAATACTTTTATCTGGTTACATAAAATAGAAAATTCCACATCACTGACTCACAAGCACTATAAAACATTGTGACATTTGTGACTGGAATTTGACATTCGTAAATTAGCCTGATCCTCTGATTTATCACAGTCCATTAGGGGTGGGCGATATTACATTACATTACATTACATCATTTAGCAGACGCTTTTGTCCAAAGCGACTTACAATAGTACATTTTTCGTCAACATTGTCAGACCAACTATACAACGCAGTCTTTCATCAGCTAAACACTTCAATAGGAACAAGTAGCATAAAACACTTCAATAGGAACAAGTAGCATGAACACTTCGATAGGAATAGTAGCATTAGTAGTAAAAGTCATTAGTGTTTTTGTTTTGAAAAGAGTAGAAGGAGAGGTCAGTTCAGGTGGGGTCTAGGTGTAGGCAGAAAAGATGTGTTTTTAGTCTCCTGCGAAAGATGGGTAGCGATTCAGCTGTCCTGACTGAAGGGGGGAGCTCATTCCACCATTGCGGTGCCAGAGTTGCGAAGAGTCGCCCCCGTGATGAGCGACTTCCAAGCCCACGCAGCGAAGGGGGGGCTAGGCGACCCGCAAGAGTGGAGGAGCTGATGTTTGG
>OMOT01081734.1:0-11154 GCA_900312575.1 Acanthochaenus luetkenii
CTTCAGAAAAGCACAATAAAGATGATTTTTCTTGACCAAGCAGAATCCGGGTCACGGCACCAAATTGTTAGGCTCTAGGTTCTGTGTCCCCTTAGCCCTGCCCCGGTTCTTTTATTCTACTGTCGGTCACTTAGTAATAGTAAACAAAGAAAGACAACTTCTCTCTGTTTGGGTTTCGTTTATCAAGGTTGCAGGTTTCAGGTTTCACAAGTAATGCTCAGCGCTGGACTCTTGCGGTCAATAGCCACCACGAGAGTGCCCGAGACTTCCGTGTTCAGACAGGTTACTTCCTGGGCTGGGCACGCCCCATACAAGGGATGGACTTCAACGCAATTGGCCAGTTTAACAGTGATGCTGCTAGCCATCCAAGCGAGTCATCTTAAGTTAATGTTTACGTCTAGTGTATGAGTGTTGGTTATTTTGACACTGTCAGGAACGGTCTGTACCAGAATAATGAGCATAACCCTTCAGTACCATTCACCAGCTACTAAATCTAATTGTCACAGGGTTGAGTGTGTGAGTGCGGGTATGTCACTGGAGTTATCAAGTGGACACCTCTCATGACACCTCCATAAGATTTCTGGCGTCACAGAACCACCCACCTTGACACCAAACACAGTTAATGTCACTTCAACTACCCTGGACCTACACTTAGGCTTATCCATAATTTGCAACATTACTCAGTAATTTCTAAACCCGCTATAGAGTAGAGAAGCTCTGTTCCGGAAGCGCTTTTGACGCAGATTCTCCAGCCACCAGACTCATAGGGATTAAAATAGCATATATACATATTACACAACAGAGAACAGAGTCTCCGAGATCAGAAAACGATACTCAAGGTGGCTGTAATGATCCTCAGTTACAAGTGTTTCAACCTCCGTTAGTAAGACAGTGTTTTTTCTGTCGCTTCTGTGTTTCAAACAGCACCAAACACTACAATATCCATGACCTTTGTAGGCCATTACTATAGTGATAGCACAACAAATTTGCGTAGTGGGTGCCAACGCTGATTTGGTAGGTGTGTCAAGCACATAGACATAGAATTACAGAACGTTGTTTTGTTTTTTAATGTAAACAAACCTTCAATCATGTTGCTATACAGATGGCAGCTGTGTATTGCATGCACACCAGTAAGCTAGCCAGCAGTTCTATGATACCTGCTTGAAAAGACATTGATTGAACTTACCTAGAGTTGGATCCACCACTCCTTCAGTAACTGGGTCGATGGAAAGTGGTAGAATGCAGTGCAACTGTGCACTCCTGACCAATGGTTGCGACTGGGTACAAAACACTGGACCATGTTCTTCTTGTCTTAACATTGTATCCCTTTACAGTTTATGGTTGTTAGGTCTATCTTGTATGACTAGCTCTAGATATACTTTGTCTCTCCCACCTGACAAGATGACGGAGCGACAAGTTATTGTGCTCTCTGAGCTCTGTAATTGGGGGGACTTCGATGACAGAATTCTCTCTGTGATGAGTAGTTTCTTTACCCCTTAATGCCCATATGTACACATCATTGTACCCTTGCCTTTTTTCCAACTATGCTAGTATTTTTGACACTGCTATTCGTTTGAGCTAATGGATAATTCCATAGCGTTTCAGGTCATTCAACATTTGGAACACTCTGAATTGCGTGTCACGTGACAATGTGTATGCGAAAAATTAATGGGGTTGTTGCTTCCGGAACATGGAAATAGTCACCCCCATGTCTTCACATTACAACTCAATTGATTTTGACAACAAGCTAATGACGAGGCTGATTTTGTTGGCTTGAGACAGCCTGCACAGCATATCTGAAACCGAGTTGTATCAGCACGCCAACATATGAACATTCAAAATAATAAATATACAAGTAATCTTGCGACTAACAAACCAGAGCAACCATTCTGTCAGATAGAATGCTACAAACACAAGCTAACTAGACAAGATAACAATCAGCATCCCAGTAAACATGCCGCTAATGAACAGCCATAGCAACCATGCCATTGGCAAACAATGTCAGCTAGCATGCTACAAACAAACGACAAACGACAAAGAGCTAACAAGCGATCATATCAACCTGCAAAAAATCAATATGCCAGTAAACATACCACTAACCTAAGGTACAGGAAGCATGCTTCAGTCAAACAAATGGTTCAAGCCTTACAACACTTAAGGGTACCTACAGTTGAAGCTTTGTGCCCCCAGTCAATGTAATTCCTTCTTTGCCAGATCCACCATCGGACTAGCTACCATTGCTGCTTCAGATACTTCAAATATTCTATATGATGGGATATATCATGGGACGGGGAAAAAAAGTCAATCGTTTCATATTTTCCTCTATAGTATCTATCGCTGTTGTTGCAAAAAAGTGGCACAATTGCCTTACGGCAGTATTTTTCATCATTCCCGACCTTGCTTTATGTTCTTTACACATGGGCTGGAATAACAAACAAACATGGAGGAGCATGACACAGAACACAACTCTATTGCATTTTTTAACTGCCTGTTAAACAACAGTTTTCAGTCGTGCTAATTATTCCACTGATTTACAACCAGAAAAATGTTTTATGCAATGAATCATCAGCTCTTATCACGAGCGTGGCTCTGTATGTAATTGGGACTACGTAGCTCCGCTATATTTGACCAAACGCTATGAGAATACAATTATTTTGACTCAATGCTG
The DNA here is from genome assembly GCA_900312575.1 of Acanthochaenus luetkenii. Taxonomy (NCBI): domain Eukaryota; kingdom Metazoa; phylum Chordata; class Actinopteri; order Beryciformes; family Stephanoberycidae; genus Acanthochaenus; species Acanthochaenus luetkenii. Next base: position 2,669 of record OMOT01081734.1, read on the forward strand.
GGCAAGTACTGTAAACGCACCATTAGACACGCAACACAGCAACACAATATAAAGAGCAGCTGGCTGGACCATGGTTTCACAAGAGACGGTTCACTTGACCGCAGTCATACTGGGCTGTGAATAATCTGCTATATTTAGCCGCCTTTACTTGAGTAGATTAGTGAATTCTTATTATTTTAAATTCTACATTATCTCCCCCTGCTGATTACCTTTGGCAGCGTTTGGATTAGTTGGAAGTTTACAAATTAAAATGCACCTTTTTTACATTTTCTGTTAGCTTATTTCCAATTTTTGTGTTAAGGGAGAAATGGGAAATAAAAAATAAGAAAGGTAATCAATTCATGTTTCGCAAGTATATTTTGAATAAAACAATCACATTTTTATGAAAAAACTAAACATGGATACAACAAATGAAATTAAAAGTGTTTTCATTTTCCGTTCAAAACATATGGATTGAACGGAAGATACACGGAATATGAGGCAAGTGGCTATTTGATATAAACAAATTTTTCATAGAATTTACAGAAAACATACTATATTGTGATATATATCATTATCGAGATATGAAATTACCCATATTGTGATAGAACATTTTGTCCATATCAACAGCCCTAGTGGTGGTAGTATTATGCTCTGGGCCTGTTTTGCTGCCAGTGGAACTTGTGCTTTACAGAAAGTAAATGGAATAATGAAGGATTACCTCCAAATTCTTCAGGAAAACCTGAAATCATCAGCCAGAAGGTCGGGTATTGGAAGAAAGTGGGTGTTCCAACAGGACAAACAAACATCAAAAGTGGTAAAAGAATGGCTAAATCAAGCTAGAATTTAGATTTTAGAATGGCCTTCCCATAGTCCTGACTTAAACCCCATCGAGAACATGTGGACTGTGCTGAAGAAACAAGAGTCAACAAGGCAACACATTTAGTTGAACTGCACCAATTCTGTCAAGAACAGTGGTCAAAGATTCAACCAGAAGCCACAAGCTTGTAAATGGCTTCTAGAAGCGCCTAATTGAGGTGAAAATGGCCCAAGGGACATTTAACCAAATATTAGCATTGCTGTATATATTTTGGACCCAGCTGATTTTTTCACATTTTCAGAAGACCAATAATAAATTCATAAAGAACCTAAATTCAGGAATGTTTTTTGTGACAAAGTAGTATGTGCTCCAATCATTCCATCACAGAAAAATAAGAGTTGTAGAAATTATTGGAAACTCAAGACTGCCATGACATACATGTTCTTTACAAGTGTATGTTAACTTTTGAACACAGCTGTATTTTGTCCATAACCATCTTTTGTTGCCTTACTCCATAAGGATTGCCCTAAGCCTAACCCTAGTCCTTCACACCCTTGCTGCATTCGCCCTACAATATCTTTATGCCTGAGTGCTGACTGCAGGCTGAACTGCTTCTCTTGGGTTACATTTTCACCCCGCTGATACAGTAGTTGCTACACTCCTAACTGTGGTATATTTCCAATCTTACTTTAGCACATTTAATCTCATCTGTCAGGCTAGAGGTGTCTAGGATGGAGATGCTCCTAGACTTAACCTTAAACTCCTCAGCTTAACTTTCATCCATGCCCAATTTAGATTATCATTTAATTTGTTCAGTAACCTTTTGATACATGGTGCTATTGTAGTCATAGTAGTCATATTATCCATATATGCCCGGATGAGTGGGAGGAACAGTCATTCCTGCCGAATATCCCCACCTACCACCCATTTTGATGCCCTAATAATTACCTCCATAGTGAAAGCTGGAGGGGTAATTGTGCATCCTGCCATGATGCGTATCTCCAGATGCTGGCATGCTGTAGTAAATCCCGCTGTTGTGAAACACATCTAAATATCTTATCTACCAGATCTTTTAATCATTTGTGGTATCCGTATCACAATTGGGAGGGCAACACTGAGGTAAGTCTTTAAACAAAGGATATTTATTAAACTGGGGCACGGGGAGTGGGAGCAAACTAAACAAAAGTTCTTCCCGGTCCGGGGTATCTTGGTCAGCGGCGTCTGTCATCCTGAGGACACATAGAAGATAGGCAACTGTTACACAGGTCCACACAGGAAAGCTCATCACACAGGTTTACTCTACTTCAGGTTCGTTCTTTCTTAGTCTCTCTTGCCGTGTCCTCTGGTTCCTGCTGTCCTTTATACCGGCTGCTCCTGATTGGGGATTGCCAGCAGCCGTGTGTCTCCAGCTCAAGGCGAGGTAACCTGGGATGTACCTGCCTTCCACCACTGCCCCCAGCTGGCGGCGGCTCCACCCTAACCTCTGGCTCCCTCTATCGGAGGTTAGGTGGCACAGAGCTAAAAGCATTAGCAAGGTCCAACAATACTATATGGGGGATCTGTTTTCTCCTGCTTGGCTGATTGAATTTGGTGCCAAATCATGCTTATATGCTCTGCGCAGCCAGAAAAAACAGGTATTCCAGCTTTTTGCTCTGTGGCGTCAATTAACCTATTGCTTTCTAGGTTTCTTGACAGCATCTGAGCCACTACACTAAAGAAAATCTTCCTTTTCCCATACCAAGAAAAATGCCTGGTATGTGCAAACATGACCAATAAAATTAATTCTGATATCCTGTGAACTTTGGTTTGTTACCTACCTCTGGACTTCACCCGACTGACTTGACTGACCCCTTGAGAAATACCGGTCAATGCAGGGTCGCTGAACATCCTCTCTCAAGCATCTCTTGATTATTCTGAGGCCCTTAAGGGTTGTTATCTTGTCCCGGCCATAGGAGCACACCTGAAGCTTCTCAAATCCGTTCCAAGGTCTATAGCTGTGCATCCTACCTGCGAGTCTTGTTCCACCCATGCTCTTGCAGACTCTATATTCACCTATAACGTATGTGGAGAAAAGCTATTATGTAAACAGAAACATTTAATGTGGAAGCTCATGAGATCAGACAAAAGCAAAAAGCATTTGAGGTCCACTTGTTACCCAATCTCAAACCAACAAAAAATATATGCTCTGTGCTTCTGTGCTTGCCAGCTGTGTACATCTTGGCCAACAATCCATCTAGATTAATACAAAGCCAAGACAGCCAACAATGGCGACCAGCTACAGCTGACACTAACCAACGAATGCACATAAAACAACAGTTGCCACATTTGAAAAGCCATCTGAAAACATAGCAATGGAAAATTCTATCAATACAAGTCTTTTTTTACCTCAGTGTTTACAAGCATTGTACATGCAGGATTCATGTTTAGCTGCCTCATGTATGAGTCAATCAGAGGATGAAACAAATAAAAACTAGTTTATCGCTAGTTACATGCTTGTCAGTCAAATATAATAATGAAAAGCTGTTCTCTCAGCTTTAAAAACGCTTGCTCTCTTGCTCCTATTATTATCATTATTATTATTATTATTATTGATCTCTCCACCTTCAGGTACTGAATGCAACAAGTTCTGGCACGTCTGGGGGTTGTCAAAAGATATTCTGGGAAATGGATGAAATGTCTAACTGAAGTAGAGGTAGATGGGGCAGGTTGAAGGAAAGTGAATACACAAAAAAGAAAATTAAAACACTTAAAACACATAGAATAGCTCCTGGAAAGCATTGAACAGCTCCTGGAAAGCATTGAACATCAAAGATTGATGATATATAACGATGTAAGAGTATCCGAGGGTTGAATTTTCCAAGTAATAAAGGTCTCCCTATACTACGTATACACAGGATTGGAAATCTAACAAAGTCAAACAGAGTTGAGTAGAGTTGGTCCAACATCTCACTAATGTGTAATTTGATGTATCTCAGGGCTCTGGAGGCCAGTGCTGAGGAGAACATGGCAGTAGTGACGCGAAAGAGGTGTGAGGCCCAGAGTGAGATGTGCAGCCCTGCAGACTGGATCCGTCAGAACGACTGGCCCGTGGGCATTCGCAATGTAGGCAACACCTGCTGGTTCAGTGCCGTTATCCAGGTAAGGATGAGACGCGATCAACGGCTGGCTGGGTAAATTAAAGTGATAAGCACTTATGCTGGAAAAGGATTAAAGTGCAAAATTCAAAGTAGGTTTGTACAACATTCTTGCTGCACAATATTTCAACCGTGGTGGTCTCGGTGGAAAGGTGTGTTTGATAGCATGGGTTGAATACATCTGGCTTCATTAGCATTTAATTGATAAATATGCGTGTTACGTTAGCTTATTTTCCATCTACAGGTGAAGTTTTTAAGAATGTTTGTGAATAGGTACATAAAATAAGAATAAACTGAAACACATGTGGAAGTACTAAACCATGCAACATAAAATACTATTTAAAATACTTTTAATTAATCTATGATTTGACTCTGCTGAGTGCACTAAGCTCTTTTTAGAGTCCTCCTAACAGTATCTCACGTCTTCATTTGCTGTTGAGGTTTAAAATAGCTCCCTCACTTGACTGTGAACAAACATTTATTGGCTTGGAGTTTCCCTTCCTACCTTTAGCCAAGACTTCTGACTTCAGTAGTTTAGAGGGCATTTATTTTTGTATTCAGTCAGCAAATAACTTTTTGTCTTTCACTTATCTGTCCTGCCTTCATTTTCTCCAGTGTCAAATTAGTAATAACATTAATATTGTGGTTACTATATTTAGTGCCCTTCTCTATTTTACGAAACCTATCAAGGATTATTCTGTGACCTGGTTCAAAATAATATACCACCAGGAGTAGAGAACCCCAATAGGTTTGAATTAGCTGCAGAAACACTGTGACTACAGAACAATCTCCTTGAGTCATGCCTACTGTCAACTCTATACCATACTAATTGAGTTATTGTTATCAGGAGGGAGGAGGGAAACGATAAGGTGGTGTGGGCATTTTCTTTCCGAATGGAAAATATAAGTCACTACTCTCCTGCAAATTCTATTAAAAGTCCATTCCAGACTGAATTTAGTCAAGCCTATCAGGTGGCTCGGAAGAAACTGGAGCCTTCATTGAAAGCACAATAGTGCGGTGTTGTGATGATGGAGAGAGGAATGGACTTCTCAGTCCGAGCCTGAAATGGGCTTTCATCACGGTTGATCAGCACAGAAAGAGCACTCGTTTGTCTCTATTTAACTGAGATATGCTCCTGCATCAATTAAGAAGTGAAAACCCCCATAGAATTAGGGAATAGGAATGGGCAAATGAGATGGTGTAGTTTGAATACAAATGGTTGTCAAATTGTACCCTGTTGTTTGGTTGTTATTGATTAAACTGGTTTGTTTTAGTTTCAATAGAGCCAGACCCATCATAAAGCACTTTCCCCCAAAAAGCAATTAGGCTATCAGATTGAGACTGAGCAACCACATGACTTGGTTGTCCACTAATATTCCCGTTATCTTTTGTGGTATAAATTACAGTAAAATTGAGATAAGCTATAATTGAATTTCCTAGCCAAAAGGAAAGTTGATATATTGAGGTAATCATAAGTGCTTAGAAGCCCCACTATGACTCACCATACATGACACATAAGACTAATTGGTTGGCATTGATACATTTAGTTATTCATGAAGGACACAAGCATCTGATAACATAAAGCCGTGTCATGGCATGTTTGCTTGGCTATAGCTATAATGTGTAAAAAAAAAAGTTTAAAAAAAAGGAACATGACATTTAAAAAACCCTTATTTAAAGTCACAGAGACTGTTATTGCTGCATTCAGAGATGTTGGAAAGTTGGAGATTCAGACTTCCTCCTGGAAAAAATGCAATGGAGTCCGAATTCTAAATAGGAAAATTGGACGGAAGATTTCTCTTTGATGAGATGCTAACGTCATGTCAACATAGCAGTATAAGCTGTAAACGCAATAAATAATAACATAACGTGTTTATGATCTTCAAAATACACTTAAGCTTAATTTTTTGCACTGCATGACCTTAAAGTCATGAGTATTCAACATATTTCGGGTTGAAAGAGGATTTCTGGGGTGGGACACTGTTCAAAAGTGTTCAAAAGTAAAAGAAAAGAAGAAAAAAAAAGGCTTTGCGCATTATTTTGATTTGTCACAAATTCTGGATTGTTCTAAATGAATAGACTCCAGCCACTTTGAGACAACTATGGTGTCTTAGGCTTTGTTCAGACTGCAGGCAAATCCGATTTGTTTCTCAAATTAGATCTTTAGGACTGACTGTCCACACTGTTATTTGCAAGTGATCAGATCAGATTTGTGTATTCAGACATCGTCAACCTATCTGCATTGGTTGCTGTGGGAACGACGTAGGCATGAGTAGGCCTACGTATAAAATAGTGCAGACAACAACAAAACAGCAACCGATGGAAGAATGGAGATCTGTCGTCTCGCCCTTCACGCCATATTAATCTCAAGTCCTTAACTCCTCCGTCGCACCAGACAACATCAGCGACGGAGGAGGCTGATATATACAACAATGTTCCGGGCTGGAGTCACGGCAGCGTCACTGTGCAGAGAGAAGTGTGGTGCCATCCGAAAAGTAATGACTGGTGGGAACATGTAGTCCTCTGGACTTTTGATGATGGCTTGCCAATTTAACAGTGCACCGGGGAACGTTGCGAGTGACGTAAAGGACAGTTTGATATCTGACTTGACTGGCTAGAGCATCCAGACTGAGACACAACTTTAGAAATCCGATTTGAATCGCATTTCAAACCACCTATGAATGTGGTTCAAATCTGATTAGCAAAAATCAGTTTCCATGTTTTTTTTTGCTGTTCAGACTTGATAAATGCGATCTGATTCCAATCTAGATATGGCTAGATGGCTAGGCTGCCAGTCTGAACATAGCCTTAGAAAAAGGACACACAAATGCACAACCTTACCATTTTGCTTGTGTCACTTTGAACGGTGTTATGTTGCAAGTTTTATATTATGAGATGGGCAACAATATTATGAGATCCAACAACTCTGACTACTAATGCTACTGCTCCTATTGAAGTGTTTCATGCTACTTGTTCCTATTGAAGTGTTATATGCTACTTGTTCATATTGAAGTGTTTAGCTGAAGAAAGACTGCGTTGTATAGTTGGTCTGACTGATGTGGATGAAATTTATTTACTATTGTAAGTCGCTTTGGACAAAAGCGTCTGCTAAATGATGTAATGTAATGTAAATAGGCAGAGGGGGAGGATTGTTAAAAAATCTGTGATGGTATTATTGGTTGGAATTTGTATGTATGCCTACTGGTACGCCATGTAGTAATCACAAAAAGTAAGTAAAAATAATAGGATTTTGATATATAAATACAAGAAAATAAAAATAGCCTAATATTTTGGTATGTATTGTTAAATAGATGTCCATTATGGTTAGCAGAATTAGCTAAGAAGGTGAAAAAGTCACTTGTCATTTCAATTACTTTAAATCTATCAAAACACCTGTGGCAAATGGTTACGTGAAAAGTAAAGTTGCACTTACCGTTGCTAACATTCTATGCACATAATACTAGCTGTTGCATGGGGAACAATATATTTTATATTGGACAAAGAACATCTTGTGGGCGTCCATGTTTCAGCCCTGGTTTTTCCAAGCTGGACCACTGGAATGCACAAAGGTTGGAGTTATGACCCAGCTGGGAATTTCCACCTTGAATGGAATGCAGCATTAATGCTCATTGTTTTTGTTTTCTTTGTTGCAGTCACTGTTCCACCTGCCTGTATTCAGGAGACTGGTTCTCAACTACTGTCTGTCTGAGCGTGTACTAGGGAAGTGTAAGAGCCACTCGGTGAGTACTGTCACCAGTGAGATTTCGTCAAACACCAATGGGTTGAATATTTAATGTATCATCCATTTCCACCTGACAGACTTTTTTATACATTTCTACTTAAAAAGGGTGTTGGAATTGTTAGTTGAGTTATGTTTACACTATATATAAGCTGTTCACATGCACCTCTGCTACTGTGTGATTGAGTCTCTCTGTTGCTATGAATAAACCAGTTAACAGAATATTCCTGTGCATGGATAGAATCAGTGGCGTGTCGTGACTTTTCCGCTTGGTGGGGCGGTCAGCACGTCAGATTATTTCTTTCTTTCTTTTGGCCAAGTTTCAGAAATAAAAACGAAAAGTATATATTTAACAGAACTCGTTTATTTTTCAGTTTGCATATCATTGTCTGACACTATATTTCATTTATGTAATGTAAGCATGACATGCATGCATTGAATTAGACAAATTAAAACGACAGGTTATTAGTGCATTTTTACATTTGAAAGTTGAATAACAGTTTATTTCAGCCACAACTAATCAAGTTTCACAAAGCAATCGAATCTCCACCCACAAACCTCATTCACAGCCATATAAATCTCATTCAATTAATAATGCAAAAGTGGGAAAGTTGCCAACAAATAGACGTAAATATTCACATGAAATGTCCCACATTAAATGATTCATGAGGAAAAAAAACGAACGTTAGGCCTATACAGTATTTACTTACGGTCCAAGCATTTGGAAAATATCCGATTGGCAAACGTGACCCCAAGGGGGGATGGGAGGGCCCCCGCCGGCCGGCTTATGCGGACGGTTCCTCCAGCCAGTGGG
>OMOT01081736.1:0-11325 GCA_900312575.1 Acanthochaenus luetkenii
TGTATTGTTATGCTGCCACTGAAAACTTCTACCCTGATAATGATATTTACATTATTTTAGCTTCAGAACATCCTTCATCTAGTAAGGACCATGTTGGTCCTGCCTGTGTCCTCGGCGCAGTGTGAGACGGGGTTCTCCACACTGAAGTGCATCAAGTCGGACATCAGATCTGCATTAAACCCCAACACGGTTGAAGATCTGATTTGAATCAGTGTAGACTCTACACTGTAGAGGATCCTCCTCTGGAGATGTTGGATGCCTCGGTCTCAGTGAAGAGATGGATGGAAGAGGGACAGAGAGCCAGGATATTGCGTAAAGCCCCAGTTGTGGCCTATCATGCGTTTTTAAGGCTACTTTCACTGTTTTTTGTTACTTGTAAGCCGTACTGTTATGTTGTTTTTTATAAAACATTTTTTTTTACATACGTTGGTGCTCCTAATTTTTGGTTGGTGCTCCTAACTTTTGGCTGGTGCTCCTAACTTTTGAAGTTGAGAGCACCAGTGCTACCAAGTGAAAAAGTTAATTTCTAGCCCTGATCAGCTATGCACACACTCATACACATGGCAGAAAATAATGATTAGACATGTAGCAACCAGGAGGCAGCCCTATGCTGGGTTCCCAGCGGCAGATTTCTATGTTAATACTGTCTAAACAGAACTAGCCTCCCTAATTTTAAGAGGAAGCTGGTTCCAGAGAAAGGGAGCTTGGTAGGAGAACGCTCTACTAGTTGCAGATTTTTTCTTGATTCTAGGGACAGTAAGGTACCCAGCGTTCTGCGATCGAAGGGCACGAGGGGGAACATAAAGAATGATAAGATCAGATAAATATGATGGTGCAAGCCCATGTAATGACTTGTATTTTAACAGAAGTACCTTAATGTCTGACCTGGCTTGAATTGGAAGCCAGTGAAGGGAGGTCAGGATGGGTGTAATATGGTCAATTATTTTAGTTCTGGTTAATATTCTGGCAGCAGCATTTTGTACAAGTTGAAGATTTTTGTCTTGATTAAACAAAAGCATGTATTAGGGTTTCTGCATCAACCATATTTAATAATGGATGCATTTTTGCAATATTGCAGAGGTGGAAAAATGCTATCTTTCTGATATCCCTGATGTGGTAGTCAAATTTGAGAGATTTGTAATTGTGAGACTCTGGGTAATTGAGCAATCCCCAAAATGTATAGTGATGTCAGCAAGACGAGATAGTTGTGTTTTGGGGCCAACAACTAACCTCTCAGTTTTGTTGGCATTTAGTTGCAGAAAATTAGCTGACATCCATTTTTTGACAGCAGATAGACACACTTCTAATTTTGAGATCTGTGAAAGGTCATTTGGCTTAATCGGTAGGTACATTTGGGTATTGTCTGCATAACAATGAAATGTAAGGTTATGGCGATGGGAAATTGCAGCATATAAATAGAGAAAAGCAAAGGGCCTAACACTGAACCTTGTGGCTATATAAATAAATGAACTTGAACTTGAACTTACACCGAAGTTAACTTTGGAACATTCTGAGATTATGTTGTTGTGTTAAACACTATGCATTCTATCAGATAAGTAGGACTTGCACCATAAAAGCGCAGGGCCACAGATGCCAATGTGGTTTGCTAGGTGGTTTAGAAGTATATTATGATCAACTGTATCAAATGGTGCGCTTAAATCAAGTAGGATTAGAATAGAGGAGGAACTGGAATGTGAGGCAAGGAGTAAGTCATTTACCGCCTTTGTGAGAGCTGTCTCGGTGCTATGGAGACACCTGAAGTCAGGTTGAGATGTTTCAAAAAGACCATTGGAAGACAAATGGTCAATTAATTGGATAGCTACTATTCTTTCCAACACTTTAGAGATAAAGGGGAGATTATAAATAGGTCTATAGTTGTTAAGGATGTCTGGATCAAGGTTAGGTTTTTTTGAGTAGAGGTTTAATCACGGCTGTTTTAAAGGCAGAGGGTACAATGCCAGAGGAGAGGGCGGTACTAATAATTTTGAGCAGAGTGGGGCCTAGTATTGGAAAGAGTTCCTTAACCACTTTGGCGGGAAGAGGTTCAGATAGGCAGGTTGTTGATTTAGAGGCGAGTACTAGTTTGGAAAAAGTATCTAACTGTGAGAGTACGCTGGTGGTCTCCAGAGCACCAGATGCTTGTTGAGGAGAGGGATCTGAACCCTCATTAGGCAATGAATTTATGATCTCATCTCTAATATAATCAATTTTATTAGTAAAGAATGTTAGAAAATCATTAGCTGTAAATGGACAGTTAAGTATAGGGGAGGGGCATCTCTCTCTCTTGCTCTCCCCCCTCTCACTTGCTTTGTTTTTCTCTCTCCTTTCTGATTTTCTCTCTTAGATTGCTGTATATTCTGTCCTTAATCCTGAGTTATGATTCACACACTGATCTATATCTTATCTTAGCTTTTCATGGAGTCAATACCCACTGAGTTTGTATTTCCGTCTATGTTTTAGTCTTAAGTTGTTCTCCTAGTGTCTAACCTTTCTTTCAGTTGGCCTACAGTTAAGTTTCTATGGGTGCACAGCCACCCTCCTGCAGCGTCAGATGCAGGCCGGGGGTCAAGTGTGCGAACAGGTTTTCCTTCTGTTAGCACCTCAGGCTGTTGACAGTTCCAGTCAATGACTCTGGAGTTGAACAGCGCGTGTGAGAGGTCAGACCACGGTCGTGTTACGTAGCATTTGTCTTTGTCCCAGAATGAGGCAGTCATGTTTCAAGACTTAAGAATTTATTTTTGTAGGGGACACATAACTGACATTGTTGAGATATGACTGCTTCATACAGTCACAGTTCATACAGTCTGTCAGACACGTAGAGCAACTGTATCTTTATCAGTGCATCAGTCACACTTGATGGACATCAGGGTCAAATGTTCAAGAGTGAATGAGGGTAAGGCAAAAGAGAAAGGAAGAGGTGGCGGTGGGGGGTGAGTTGGAGACAGAACGGTGCCCTCCTGTTATCAGATCAGTGGCGGGTGAGAGCGACTTTTTGATGTATGATAAGCGAGAAATACAAACAAATATAGCAAAAATGTGCGGAGGGATGAAAGAGAGGGAGCGAGACATCTAGACGACGAGTCCAGGAGAATGTGGCTGACGGCGAGCGGTGTAGTTGATGAGGGTACAGAACAGATGGCCAGGTCTTCTTCCTCACCCTGCCATGATGAGTCATGTGGAGTCATGGCAGCCCACAAGGTCTAGACATCAGAGGAAGGAACTGGGCGATCCATTACATTACATTACAGCATTTAGCAGACGCTTTTATCCAAAGCGACTTACACATGACATTACAGCAGATGCCTTTATCCAAAGCGACCTACATGTCATACCGTTGCCATGCAAGGTACCAACCTGCTCAACGGGAGCAACTTGGGGTTAGGTGTCTTGCTCAAGGACACTACAACAGATTTCCCCCCGGGAGGAGCTGGACTCGAACCGCCAACCTTGCGGTTGCGGGGCAGGAACTCTACCTCCTGCGCCCACTAAAAACTGAAATTTGCACAGTTCTTGTAATTAGATGATAGGTTTGCATACTGTTTAACTATTATTTGTTCTAATCGAGTTTTCCACGTTTTGTGCTTTCATTTCTTCTGTCATTACTGATGCAGTATTTTTTCCACTCTCTTCTGCTCAGGTGACTGATGATTACACTGTGATTGGCCGAAACCTGTTCAAGAAAGAGACCAACCTGCAGATCTTTATGGGGTTAAAGGTCACACTGTCGACAGGCGAGACAGGGATTATCGAGGGCGGGTTTGGACAGAGCGGGAAGTTCAAGGTTCGGGTATCGGGTAAGGATTTTATGAAATTAGGAGTGATTGCTTTCTCTAGAGAACAACGTCTCTCTTAACGCCTGTGATGCCAACACTAAAACTACTGATACTGTTGAACGGACGCTGGGCAGCACATATATCAAACGTATTTATTAGGGGCTTACAGTGATGTTATGTAGTTTGACAAAGGAAACCATAGACAAGGCTCTCTCTGGATCGCTACACACACCCCGAGTACTTTCTCTCTCCTTGGATTTTGGGGCTCTGCGGGCCGTTTTCAGGATGTGGTGAGAGTGGTAGGCCTGACATCCCGAGCCACATTCCCAGGATTCCTCTGGGGATTGCCTGTGTTCCGGGGGAAGCCTGCTCTCTGTTTATTTTACCTTCTGTTGCTCCGACCCACGGCTCCACACCGGGAGGGAAGAGAAAACAAAAACATTTAGAGAGAGAACCTTACCTACATCCTCTTAACTCCCTCACACTCACATACTCGGTCTGAAACACACTAACACATATCCTCCTCCATGAACATAATACAGACATTCAGTGGAGCTCTTTGAGACTCCAGTGGGTATTCAGGAGAAGATGGTGCTGTTCCGCCTGTGTGTGTTCGGTTGCCCTCTTGCCTTTGTCCTGTTGCTGCATACGGGTTGGGGTTTACTCTTTCACTTTTCATTCTTCATTTTCCTTATGGGCACAGGAGCAAAGATTGAGAAGTAATGACAGTTGGATGAAGTGTAGTCTCTATGCAGACATGACTGTCAAATCCCCCTCTGCCCATCTGCCCCACTGCTTCTGACCCCAAACTCATCCCCACAAACCCCTGAGGGCTACCAGCCTGGCACCAGACTTTTTTGTTTTGTTTGATCAAAGCAGAGGCTGGTCTGTATGCTTATGCCTCAGTCCTAGTTGTTATCAACCGTACTTGGCCACCTGTCCTTTTTGCGCTGTATTGTTTGAAGCCTGATAAATACAGTGTGAAGAGTTTGCGTACACTAGTCAAATGCCTCGTACTTCCCATGTACTTGACTTTAATTCTGAGACAGTCAGTGATGACCCTTTAACTCCCATTGCCCTTTTAAAGTTACATTTCAAATTCTACAATTTGGGTCTGTTCAGTCATTTAAATTATAGGGTGGACGTAGAATGTTCATTTTAGTTGTATGCAGACAAATAGCTAGAAATTAATTAGAGGATAAATCCTCAAAATCGTCTATTTAATAAATGTATGTCCTTGTTTTATCACTTGTATGTGAACACAAATCATTCAAGTGTGTACGGCCGTGTTCAGCAGATCATAGATAACAAGTAGAGATTTCTGGCTGCCCTGCAACCATAACAACCCTCACATTGGCATAACCATAACAACTAGAATGCTGGCGCCGTTGTAAGCTAGGTCAGACAGCCAGAGTGTAAAGCAGTGAACCCAGCACATTTCTTACCTCCACATGTGCAAAACAGCAAGCAAACAAACAAACACTCTCTCTATTTTACACACACACACACACAGAAAGACTAGGAGGAGATAGGCTGCCAGTGCCAGAGAGGAATCTGTGGTGCATGCACGAGTATCTACCACCAACTCAGAAGAAACACCTCAGCACACTGAGTCAGGAGCCTCCGAGAAAGAGCTGCGGCTGAAAGTGAAGGCCCAAGTGATGGAGAAGTGATGAGTGTGGGACTAAGCAGATGGAGGACACAGGGAGACTGGAGTGTAAATGTCAGGACGGGCCACACCATGATGACCATAATGCAGAGCCTCAAGGAGCGACGGAGACCAGGTTTCCTCTCAGCAGCGCCAGGTGGATGAGGGCATCGGTTCATCTGTGGGTCAGCACACCATACTGGCTCCAGCGCTGATACCTACTGCACACACAACAGGGCACAAAAGAGATCACTTTCATGTCTCACATCCACTCACTCTGAGATCAGTGCATCGGCCTAAGTACTTTACATAGTGTAGGACTATATACAGTGTGATTATGATATGAGGGCAGTTTTAAAATGAAACTTGTGATCTACTATGTAGATATAGCGTTGTCTTTATGTGATGTTTCATGATTGTTTTAGTTCTATTATAGATGCCAATCTTTTTTCTTGACCTAAATATTCCCCTTGCTCTCCTTTCTTCAGAGGGTCTTCGCCCAGAAACCAAGCGGTTATTATCCTCTACCTCTAAGAAGAAAGGAAAAGGCGGAGCCAAAGGTGAACCAGCAAACGAAGCTGAGCCCAAAGCCGATTCGCATCCAATCAGCATTCACTTGCATTTCAAGCGATATGTCTTTGATCCCCATAAGAAAATGGTTCAGTCGTGACCTTTGCTGCACACGCTTCAGAACGAGACTGTGCCGCAGTGCTGGACGGGGAGAGGGCAGGTCTTGTAGAGGCTTGCCTCTGTGTCAGGCGTACATGAACTTTCATTGCCTGGTGAGGGAGACCTCAAACATTCTACTGATATGCGATGGTTGTGGAATACTGATGTCTGCATATGAAACAATAGTTTTGTCTCCTTTTATGTAGGGTTGATCCAGTTTGCCACATCACAAGGGTTTTCCCTCATGCATTTAGGTTCTCTTACAAAATCTATGTTTTGGTCCCAGAATCCCAGTTCTTTTGAGTTGTAGCAAATGGTAAAATAAAAAGGTGAACCTTGCTTTATTGAAATTGATATTCTTCCTCTCTATCTGTATGTCGCTAATTCAGCTATGCCTTGGCTTGACCACATTGGCTATTGTTCCCAAAATACCCATAGAGATGGGGTGGCAGTAGCTCAGGAGGTTCCCGCCCAGCAACTGCAAGGTTAAAGGTTCGAGTCCAGCTCCTCCCAGGGGAAAAGTCTGTTGAAGTGTCCTTGAGCAAGACACCTAACCCCAGATTGCTCCCGTTGAGCAGGTTGGCACCTTGCATGGCTGCCTCTGCCAACGGTATGACGATATGTAAGTCGCTTTGGATAAAAGCGTCTGCTAAATGCTGTAATGTAATGTAATGCAGATTCCACAAATTGAGCTCAGCTCTCCTTACCCACTCCCTGCCTCTTGCTTCCTCGCTGGGTTTAAAGGTCATGTGATTACAAAATCATTTCTCATAATTTCATGATTTCTCTTTTAAGTGAAATGTTCTTTTCTGGTAATATTGTATACCTACATTTTACCCTGATTAGGAATTGTATTAGAAGTTGCTCTGAGTTACTGAATACTGATCTTCTCAGAAAGGCAAATAAAGCAAACCAATGCTGAAACTCCAGCTCTGACTGTTCTTTCCTGTGTGATCACTGGTAATGCCCTTTGTGGAACAAAATAGAATATGCAATAGTTGTCCAAAAACTGTACTCAGAATAAGCTGAATTCAGAAAACTTCTGTTTTATTCTGCTGTCATTCATATTGCAGTTTTTTACTTGACGATTTCCTACATAGTGTTTTCCTCATGTCGTGCTGTGTCCAGAAATAATTTGATACATACAGTATATTGATAGCATGCTACTAGCATGCAGTTTGAAATCGCCAACTAAACGTTCAATTATTTATATTACAGTGTACTGGAAAAGCATCATCAGTACATGATGTACGATTTAAACATGGCATCTCTTGACTTATCACTTCACTCAATTCCCTATTTTTAAATGCACTATTGTAACACTAACATTGAAAAATAGATTTTAAGATTTGGTGTATTGAAAAAGCGACTAGGAGATACATGGATCATATAGTGGAGTATTTGGACATAAACAACCTTCTGTGTGTGTAAACCATGCCACATTCTGTATACTGCTTCCATATATATATATATATATATAGTGTATATGTATATATATACACAATAAATTCAATTTGGTCCATATACTCTTACAACATGATTTATCATCCACTTATCAGTAGGTCAGGTCATTTTAAACCCCATACATTTGGAATGAGTACATTGGGAAAATATTATATAGGAAATGGTGGATTGGAGCATAACTGTTGTTACCCATAATGCTGTACATACTGTATTTGAGTAGTATACTGAAGTAACATGGTTAACACATTATAAATACTATTAAGATATGTGTGTGTGTGTGTCCATCCATACACGGAGTGCTGAAGTGTTGCAGGGCATGGCAGTAAGAGTGCAGGACACTCTGTATGTAGTGGGTGATGTCAGCAAACCGTCCCAGTGGACAGCAACTGTATCTCAGCAGGAATCTGTGGAAATTGGAGAGAGAGAGAGGAGCAGGAGCAAGAGGGGACACTGGTAGGATTGTTCCTCTGAGTGACAGTCCTTTTAGTCTTATCTCCTCTCGTTCCTCTTAATAGAAAACCAGACCGACAAAAATAAAAAAATCAGTCTCTTTTTACTCCTGTCTCTCTCCAATTTCTCTTCTCGCTCCACCCCCTCTATTTTTTATTGTAAACTTTTTTACTCTGTCCGTTACTGTCTTATTACACAGGCAGCAGATCATGACTGTGCACGTCTTCGTACGAAACTATCCTCGTTTAGATTTTTTTTCAATGGTGAAGAACTGTAAGGTTTTAGGCAGACCGTTTCGACGTATGTGAGGTTGGTTTTTTTTATTGAAAAACCCTGAAAATAAGTGTTTTATATAGAGATTAATTGAGCTCTATAGCCATTCTGTATTTTCATCTGCATCTTGTCAGTCTTTAAACAATGAAAGAATACACCCTGATATATAAATTAGCAGGAAGCCATTGTCTTTATGCATCATAGTTAATTGAAAATAGAATTGTCTCAATATACTAGTAAACACTAAATCAATTTGCCAGTGCATGAGAAAATGAATATTTTTCAACACCCTCCTTGTCTTGATAAAGATCCTCCTGCATTTCATTAATACAGACGCGGGAGTGTGGCTACACTGCTTTTCCCCCAGTACGTTTTAACATGCATGCTAATCCTGTTGGCTTGTGTGTGTGTGTGTGTGTGTGTGTGTGTGTGTGTGGCTTAGGTGAAGATGTTTGGGTGGACTGGATAATCCGCTTTCAGAGCCCTAGCCGAGACAGACAGGGAGGCTATGGGACTGCAGCTGAGAGTGCATTCTCACCTCAGCTCAGACCCCCCCCCACACACACACACACACACACACACACACACACACAGTCATCGAACCTGGAGAAGAAGAGACAGATACCAGTCAAGGGAGAGGGATCATGCCTATTTCCTGGGAATGCTTTGATTACAATATTTTGGCCTCCAGTGTTCATATTCATACGTATCAATAACTAGTAACTATCATTTCCTATATCATTTCTCTATACTTTTCTCTTTTCCCAATTTCTCCTCTCCAGCGATAAGGGAAAGCCATTGATGTTTTCCCTTCAATAAGCCTGTCCCTTCTGCCCATAACCAGGTCAGCCCAGAGTCCAGGGTCAACTTCTGAGCTCCAGAATGTTTATAGATGGGAAGTGGTCTTAGATGTGCGGAGATAATGAGCAACCATGCAAAAGAAGGAAAGCCGACGGTGGATGGATAATTGACGGCGAAGGAGGAGGGCAAAAAAGGAGTTTAAAAAAGTGGTGCAATGCAGAGATTAAAAAGACAAATTAGCAACCATTTGACTGAGAGACAGGCGCGTCATTAATTAACAATTTAACAGGTGGGGATGTGGTTAGGCTCCCAACGTACTCTCCTTTGCTCAAGTAATATGTCCCTGGCTTACTCTATTCTCCACACTATTCAATTATTTCCTCTATTGTCTGATGGTGTATTTCATTTGGTCAACAGCAGCTCCAGAAATACGATATTCCACATTTCTCTGTGGGTCTTGGGATGTTAGGATGTTAGCTCTGTCGCTCATTGCTATGCCAACTGTATGATAAATGACCTGTCACCTCTCAGCGACAGAGCCAGTGTTTATCGCTGATTATTTGACGACAGAAACGCTGTATGTTCCCATCAAACATCTCCATTGTGCCGATGAGCATTGGGCACAGATAGAATCATCCTCAGCCCCCCTCTCCTCTCTTGCCCCTCGCCTGCAAATGTAATTAGCTGTGATTAAAATGGCCATTCTTTAATTAATACCACCACGGCGTCTTTCAGTCCACTTCTCCATTTCCGGTACTCCTTATCGCCCATCCCCCCCATCAGCTGTAGAAGTCTTTCAGTTGTTTTGCTTTTGACTAACTTATGCCTGTGTTGGAAAATACTAATGAAAAGCTTGAATAGGATCTTTATAGCTATGACCTATAGCTTAATTATTGTAACCTGCTATGAGATAACAAATGAATCAGAGGATGTACTCAGTGGATCAGAAAATATATAAATATATTCATATTCATATATTCGACATTTTGTTCATGGTGTTTTTTGTGCTTTTGTGTTGCAGCATGCATCATAAGTGAACAGAGAGGACAAAGTTAAAGTGTAGGCTATATTTTGGCTAGCACTTTGCATTAGTTCAGTGTTTTTATACAGTATGGCCTATGCTGAAGCTGACCGACGCATGCTATTTGGAAACATATGATAATCAATTAACTTTATCCCTCTACATTTCCCCCAACATGCATGTCAACAAATGTCTTATTTTTTGTCACTGTTAAGAACACGTGTTGCATGAATATGGGCAAAAAGGAGGCAAACATCAGCCTGGATACAATGTAGGAGGGCATCATTTACGCTGACAACAAAGGACCAAGTGACACCATCATTTGGTCCTCCCGGTCCATCCCACAGTGCATCGTGCACCCAGTGTTAACCCTTTCCTAACAGTCTATGGGATGTGTTAGACAAAATGAATGATAACAAACAAGGAGACCCGTCGCCATCTTTATGAACCTGGTCCATTCAGTATCAGAATCAGAATCAGAGGGAACTTTTAAGAAGGAATGAGAAAATAAAGTACACTGTACACTTATTTATCTTACCCATGGATTTCTGAAGCAACCAGTCTACTGGTTGTAATGAACAAAACACATGGCTATGAAAATATGCATTGATCAATCTTTGTTGGAATATTCTTGTTGGTGCAGGCACCTTAAAAAATGTAAACTGCAAATTAATTAGATTGTACAGATTGTAGATTTTAGCGTTTGAATATTTTGTATATTCCTTTGGATTCAGGTAAACCAGGTGATACTTTAGTAAACACTTAAAGATGGTCATCATTTTAACAAACTCTTGTTAGATCGATCAGTGTGCTGTGATGTCCTTCAACCTTTAAATAGCCTGTAGTCTTTCTCACTAGTTGCCTGAAAAAATAGCATCTTGCATCATATTTTGCAAGATTGTCACTGAGTTAGAGTCTTTTAAGTGTGCCAATCAGAAAAGATAGGAAATCCTAAGATCAGCTACCGAAGCCAAGTTCTTTATTTACGTTGTATATTAAAGAGGCTCATTAGCTGATCCCTCACAAAATGGTAGTAGCGGTACATCCTGATGAAAGAGATGTAATTGACCCTTTAAGACCACCATTGTTCTCCCATCACCACTGGGTTGTTTGCATATCTATTCCTGCCTCATTTCTCAGGCAGAAAAAAAAACATTCATGCAAATTATGCTGGCACCTCAATAAAGCAATGTATTGATATGCTGTTTCCATATCCCTGACACACA
>OMOT01081744.1:0-13820 GCA_900312575.1 Acanthochaenus luetkenii
CAGCTGTGTGAGAGGTGTCACGATTTGCTGTATAGTTCAGGGACCCAGGAGCAGACACGAGAGGAGGAGGCAGGAGGTTCCAGATATAATGGTTTAATCCACACTGCCAGACAGGTACAGGTACAAAGAGAAACGCACCGGAAACATGCACACTAAGAATCGCACGAGAGAAATAATATGTCCTTCACAACAGACTTAATAGCAAACCGAACATAGTACGTAAACTACATTAACAACGTTAACGACCCAACATCAGCCCGACGAGAAAACAGAGAATATATACCCCAGGGATAATGACATTATATAATTCACCTGGTCGCCCACGGGGCACATGGGAAACACAGGCGCCCTTTGCTGGCCTAAACGGGCAACAGCAGAGGGCTGACAGGGAAGTCGAGGTGAGAACACCACAAGAGGAAGCACTGCCAAGTCTCTGGCAGCAAGGAGTAGGAGGAAGCAAGAGAAGCCTATGTTCTGAAGAACCATTAATGTTCTGCATGTTCTGACTTGTTATTAGTAAAGATTGAGAAGATTGGATCAGTTGTACTTTTTGGGAATACTTGAAACCCTTTTTTTGTGGAATTCTTGATGCGGCCCAGCCTCACCCAGACTCTACCTCCAGCGGCCCCCATGTAAGTTGAGTTTGAGACCCCTGATCTACAGTAAACCTTTACTGCACCTCTTTTTTCGCTTTCTGCACAATATGACACATTGTTTAAGTGGAAAAACATACGTAGTTTTTTCTTGGCTTTTAAAAGTAATCTTGATTCTATAGTATATACACAGTAATTAATTTAGTTAGGGAAGTGGGCAGTGGCAATGATTGGGGGCAGGGGTGGATGGGTAGGAGGAGGTTCTACTGAAAAAGAATGGAATTAAAAATAAAAAAACGGAAGAAATGAACGTGAACTAGTTCTTTTTTTGGGACTGTGAACTTAGTTCAAAATTCAAAAGTATGAACTATGAACGTGAACTAGTTCATTTTAATCTGTGTGAACTGAACTTTGAGCTAGCTGTTGTGAAGTGTGAACTTGCACAACACTGAACAGAATACATTTGGAAAAAGTCCAAGGAGGGTGAATACTTTTTCTAGTTTTTCACTGTAGATGGTATTGTCAATAGTTTAACTTTGTGCAGCCACCTTAAAGCCAGAATTGCACGCACCCTCCTTCCTTATTGGGAGGATGGCCTAGTCCGACCGAAAACGTAACGTGGTTTTACATTTCACTAGTACAAAAAAGCACAGCCCGATGCACTATACACATGCTTCATTAGCTCTACCAACCGCTAAACATGGACTTTTTATGCATGTAGAAAAACACACAACTACCCAGAATGCAACACTCTTAACGCAACAGACACAATTTTCAGCACTGTTGCACTGTCCTATGCGCTATTATCAATACAAATCTTTTTCACTTTATTCACCAAGTTCAACTTCATTATTTATATAGCCCTTCATCACAAGCATGTGTCTCAAAAGACTTTACAGAAAATGAGCCAAACTAGATCTACCTGAACACCATAATGTGTTATTATGCAGATTAAATGTATGTATGATACGCGACACACAAATGCTGTGTATATACAGTATCAGTCAAAAGTTTGGAAACACCTACTTAAACAAGTATTTTCCATGATTAGAAATGCGTGTATAAACGTGTCTATAAACACTTCATATTTCATATGATATGTGTACATATATAAGCAGATAATCAGTAATAATAAGTGAAGTGCATTCAAAAGTGTTTTGAAGAATTTTGGTACTGCATGTGGTGAAATGTTTCTTTATTTCTTTAAATATGAAAAATTCTCCAGGTCCTGGAGCATCTGTTAAGATAAATGACACCATGAACACCAGTATGTACCAAGATATTTAAATAACAAAACAATGCACCCCCCCTCCTCCTAATCAGCTTACAAGATTTCCATTTTCATTTAAAAATTAATTTTTTTAATGCAATTCACTTATGATTATCTGCTTATATAAGTACACATATCAAATAATGAAACAGGAAGTGTCTATAGACAAGTTTATACACTTTAAGACATGAAAAAAAAGGTTTAAGCAGGTGTTTCCAAACTTTTGAAAAAAAAGTTTGTCGGGTAGAATTTTTTCATCTACCAGACATTTCGCTGGTGAGCTAAAAAGTTAATTTCGGACCCTGCTAGGTTCCCATCGTGCAAAGAATCGGATAGGTCGTGAATGACCCACCCCATCTGTGACAAGAAGGTACCACACAGCACCAATACTTGCAACTTGTTCAAACACTTAAAAACCACACATCCCGAAAAATACAAGGAAGTGGAGCAACAATAAGAAGGTGCCCAAAAACCAAGTCACCTGCACCACCCAATCAGACAAGAGGCAGAACATATCCAGGTAGCCTCGTTATTGACATTTTGCCATTTAGAACTGATATGAAACGTACAGCCCTTTCTTAATGCAGTCATAGACTACTGTAAAGCATAAATACAAATAGTGTTCATTGTTTGGTCAACTTTGGTGGGTTTAATATAATTCTAATAGCATTAATAGCTAACTACCTCTATTCTGAAGCGGCTGGGATGAGGGTAAGCACCTCTAAATCTGAGGCCATGGTTCTCAGTAGGAAACCGGTGGATTGCCTACTCCGAGTAGGGAATGAGTCCTTACCCCAAGTGAAGGAGTTCAAATATCTCGGGGTCTTGTTTGCGAGTGAGGGGACAATGGAGCGTGAGATGGGCCGGAGAATTGGAGCAGTGGGAGCGGTATTGCATCTTGTAAGGATGCTAGCTGGTCGCCTTCCTAGGGAGGTTTTCCAGGCACATCCAGCTGGGAGGAGACCACGGGGCAGACAGAGGACTAGGTGGAGGGATTATATCTCCACGTTGGCCTGGGAACGCCTTGGGATCCCCCAGTCACAGCTGGTTAATGTGGCCAGGGAAAGGGAAGTTTGGGGGCCCCTGCTGGAACTGCTACCTCCGCGACCCGACTTCGGATAAGCGGTTGAAGATGGATGGATGGATGGATACCTCTATTCTACTCAAACATAATCACAATCTCATATCTTAAATTGTGCTAATCTAATAATGTCATAATAAGCATTTAAACAGTAACTACTATCATTGTCATTTTAAAAAACAAAAAATATCAGTATTGTTACATAGATTATCTGTAATGAATACAAAATGTTGGTTTCGCCCATCATTGGTTTTATATTAAAGCCCACTGATCTGCTTCACATTAGATGCGTTAGACTGGCCAGAATAACCAGAAAATAGGACAATCAAACCTTTGTAGCCTTAGAATTCCTGCCGTAACTGTCACACAAGAACAGCATTTGTACGAATATTATAACATTTGTGTCATGTCAAATATGGGAATTAACCTTTGATATAGTTAATTATCTGAATTTCCCTTCTAAAGATCACTATTACCGTAATTGCTAACATCTTTGGTATATTACGCAAAGACGGAAATTAGTGTGTGATTTGGGATTTCTCTCTTGCCTCCTCCCTGCTACAGATAAGGGCGGTTTCACACCTCATAGTTTGCTTCTAGTCCACTTCTTGGTTCGCACCAGACGAGAATACATTGTTTAGTTGTTCCGCTGGTTCGGTTCTCTTTCACACACACTATTTTGCTCTGGTCCGAATCAGTTGTTGACGGTTTAGGTGAAGCGAACCAAAATGTAGCCGCAGAAGCCACATATGAACGTTCATGTCACTCATTGGTCAGATGTGTCTGGGGCGGGAGCAAAACGTATTTCCTGAACTGCTCTCAGGATTTCTATGCGGAAACTGGAAAGAAAATCCGGGAAGTAGAGAAGATTGTACTGTTCTTGTGTGTTTTCGATAGTTGTGAGCTTCTATATTCATCCGACCAAATCTCTATGAAACACTGCACGTTTGTTTTCGATTCTCGTCATGCTCGCATATTGTTAACTTATGTTTCCTCATTCCTTAATGTACAGTTTAGCTGGCTACGGGCGCTCGTCTAGTCCAAAAACGCTCAGTGCTTTCTGCAGTTGGTTCGGACGACCGCACCAGATTGTTTGGAAGCAGACCGAGGCCATTTCATAAAGGTCTCGGTCCGCTTTAGGTGCCCACTCGAAAACGATTATATTCTCACCTGCCCAAAAGTATCGCACCAAAGGGGACAACGCACTTGAGAGCGAATCAAGCGGAATAATCTCGGCAGGTGAGAATGCGCCCTTAAACACACGTACGATCTTTGGTTGCACAGTCAGCCCGTCGTCACGTGAGGGCTGGAACCCGTGAGGCTGCCGCTAATTGGCTGAGGGGAGGAAGACGATATTTCCTATTGGCCCGCTCATCAGGTTTTTCTTTCTACGTTATCGTTAATTACTGTCGCTACATTGTTGTTTTCGTTTGTTGGGGTTTTATCACTGAAGATGCCACATCTGTAATCGTTAATGATGGAGCTGTTCGGGACTTTTCTTACCGCAAAACACCTTCCTTAACATACTTTACGTTAGACTTTGCTACCCGGTGCGAATTTCATTACCCGAAAAGCGGGATTTTTAGGTGATGTAAGGGAAGAAATGCGGTGATGTAAACTAACGTTAGTTATTATCTCCTCCTGTCTTGCTTCCCAAATACTCCTGGCGTTGACTCGGCTCTCCACCGTCACCTGACTGCAAGGAAACTTACTTGGCATTAATAACATCCGACATGGAAGGGAATATCTTTTTTTCACACAGCATTGACAACAACAAATGTATTGAATTGACAAACGTATAAAGAAAGAGGAACATGTCAAAAAAGGATCTGATAGTTGGTCTGTTGTTAAATAATTCAGCTCCTCGATAGTGCCGACGTTAGTTCAACTTCTTCCTGTGTTTTAAGGTTACTGGTAAAACAGAAGAGCCATAATGTCAGATACAGAGAGGTCTCTGCCAGTCTCCGGGAGCCTCAACTATGCGGTGGGACACCTTCTGAACGACCTGTGTGCCTCTATGTGGTTCACATACCTACTGGTTTTCTACCATTCAGTACTGGGATTCCAAAACACATATGCAGGTCAGTTTAAGACACCATATATATATTATATACTTTGCTATACCGGTGTGGTGTTTACAAAAAGACGGTTTGCGCATGTTTCTTAAGTATTATCAATATACCCTAGGTATGTACTGTATTTATACAGTCAAGGAGTTATTTCTTCATAATTAATAAAGGAATGATGGTGGGCAGGTTGCTTTGCCTTAAAATGTCACAAAAATCAATAGTTAATTAGGTTGGGAGGTATATCATATTTAAATGTCACTCTCTTTCTATATGGCAACGTAAATGAACTTGAACTAAACAATCCCTAACAAAAATAACTATATTAATCCTGTACTACATTTGAGAAGGATACTATACAAATATAACTTTAAAACGATAAACAGTAACAGCAACATGGTCACTACAAACTCACTATTGGTTAGCACAGACACACTATTCTCTATAGGAATATTGTAGTGATTTCTCTTTAGTGATTTCCTGATAGTTAATGTCTACCTGTGCTGCAGGTGTGCTAATAGCTGTATTATCATGCAACCCTCTTCCCTATCAGTTTTCACTCATGGATGATTAAAATGTATTTAATTTATGTGATTTGTGAATGTCTCTATCTGTCCCTATGGTGTAGGTGTGCTGTTGCTGGTAGGCCAGATAGCTGATGGTGTCTGTACGCCACTCATCGGCTATGAGTCTGACCGAACCCCTGGCTGTGGAAACTATGGCAAGAGGAAGACATGGCACTTAGTGGGTAAGTCTGGCTGTCAGATGGATGGATAGGTAGGTAGATGAGCAGGTAGGTCAGATCATAGAATTTGAATTGGATAGAACAGACTTTCCACTGTTTGTTGTGGTCATTTGACTAGTACACCATAAAAAGGTGCCTATGGCATTTTAAGGGTTAGTTGCTGTAGTGACAGCGGATGTCTGGGCAGTAAGGCCGTAAAGTGTATCACACTGTAGCTGTAGCCTAAACTAAAAAGGGTTAGCTTTGTAACGTTACAAGATTATCGTTTAAGTAATAAAATGTGATGACTTACCAAGAGTAATATAAAGCGATTAAACCGAAATCGGTCCAACAGTCTTAAAGTAGCCTTCCCGCTAGCAGCATGACGATGGAGATGGGGCAAGACGCCAGTTTTCCATTGCTTTTCGTCGTTGCTGCAAAACCTCTCGCTTCAGCGATTTGCCGTAAGTCGGTTTATATGGAAGATAGCCCAAAATGGCTGCCGCTTGATCATCCTAGAACGTTGATTTAAATGGGAAAGTCTGTTTTATCCATTGCAAATTTTGTGGGTCAGACATTCCTTTAGTGGGTGGGATTGGTATGAATGTATGATAAATGAGAGAGGCTGTCTTAAATAAAGCCATTTGTAAATGTAGCCTCTCCCTCCCAGGTTGGTTAATTAAAGGTGTACATACAGCATTTTTAAACAGCAATATATTTTTGTCAAATTAATTGTGATCAGGGTCCGAAATTAACACCCGCCAAATGCGGGTAGTTTTTTCATTTGGCGTGTACATTTCATAAGCCACCCGATACTTTGGTGGGTGGCTTTTGCTTGTGGCGAAACTAAATGAATGTTTCAGTACTACTGTTGTGTGTTGATTATAAATGAATACAGCCCGTTATATACGTTCACAACTGAATTCCGATCTTCAGACACGAGCCGGTGCGGCAAAAGTAGACCAGGCGCGTATATTTAGCAAGCAGCGAGATTTAGGAGTAGAGCGGGTTATTATTTTTCTGCACTGTTACCTCGTCCAGATCTGGCAAGTGTGGTAACATCTAATAACTTCGTCTATCATCCGTTTAGTGTCTGGATATCAGGAGTCAAAACCGCTCGCTCTCTCTCGCTCGCTCTTTCTCGCTCGCTCTTTCTCTTGCGCTCTCGCTCTCGGCAGGACATTTATTACTTCCGTGACAGTAGTGCAAAGAACACCAATAGTATAAGGAAAGTGTAAAGCATGGTACATTTCACTGGATTGTCCGGTTTCATTAACGTTGGCTCTACCGACCGCGACCGCTAAACACAGACTTTCTCTGCATGTAGAAAAACACGGGAAACCATAGCTGCTCTCTCACTACCCAGAATGCAACGTTCTTAAAGCAACACGCCCAATTTCCAGCACTGTTTCACTGTCCTATACTCTTATTATCACTACAAATATTTTTCACTTACAAACAGCTCTGACCACTGTTGTTATTCACCACCATAATGTGTTATTATGCAGATTACATGTATGTATGATACGCGACACAAAAACACTGTATATACAGTACCAGTCAAAAGTTTGGAAACACCTGCTTAAACAATTTTTTCATGATTAAAAATGCTTTAAACTATAAACGTGTCTATTAACACTAAATATGTAATATCATATGTGTATATATATAAGCAGTTAATCATAAGTGAAGTGCATTCAAATGTTGGTACTGCATGTGGTGACATTTATGTAGGATTAGATGCCATGCATTTTTAAATATGGTGGGTGGTCTTTATTTATTTTTTATATGAAAGATTCTACAGGTCCTGGATCATCTGTTAAGATAGATGTCACCATGAACTCCAGTACGTACCAAAATAGTTAAATAACAAAATAATGCACCAGTGAGCTTACAAGATTTCAATTTTCAGTTAAAAATTTAACTTTTGAATGCAATTCACTTATAATTATCTGCTTATATAAGTCCACATATCATATAATGAAATACGAAGTGTCTATAGACAAGTTTATACAGTGTAAAGCATTTGTAATCATGAAAAAATCGGTTTAAGCAGGTGTTTCCAAACTTTTGACTGGTACTGTACATTTCATTTTTGGCTGGTAAAAGAGAAGTTTGGCGGGTAGAATTTTTCATCTACCAGACATTTGGCTGGTGAGCTAAAAAGTTAATTTCGGACCCTGATTGTGATACATTGGTATAATTACTGTTCTGTAAACAAATGAGACCATGGCGGAGACGATTGGTAGTCTCACACCAGTGGTATTTCTAGTGCTAGTGTTTCTCAATATTCAAACCACATTTCCCATAAACCCCCTAACACATTATATAATGGGCTGTGTGTGTTTAAAATGTGCGTAGTGCATCAGATTAGATTATCTGAGTAAATCTTGTTTACAAAACAAAACCGCTTGAACGCACACGAAGGCAGAGCTGGGAACTTACAAGTAGGAAGTTTCCCACCTCCCGGTTGTCTTTATGGCAGCCTAAATGTTGCTGCATTCGCTTTGGTCATGTCTTGTGATGACAGTTTTGGATTAGCTATCGGTACATCCATCCATCCATCTTCAACCGAATTGAATAGAATTGAATGACACTAGTATATTTTATGAAAACATTTTGAAACAGTAAAGTGTATTCTATTCTTTTCTAACCTATATTTACCTCCTAACGTTAATTCTTCATAACTGCTTGCTTACTTACTAACAGCTACCTGAGTTTCCGACCCGTGTCATTGGCTATGACGTCATGTACACGCTAAAATTCAGGGTGTAAACGTGTACAAAAAAATCCCTAATCCCTAGTGGATAGTCCTTTCCTAAGTTAGCCACATCATCAGCAGATGGTTACTGTAAAATTATGACGGAGGCTAAGCGGTCCCGATTACATACAGAGCCACGCTTCTGATAAGAGCTGATGATCCATCGCATAAAAAGCTTTTCTGGTTGTAAATCGGTGGAATAATTAGCGCGATTGACTGTTGTTTAACAGGCAAAAAAGTTTTGTTTTGTTCTGTGTCATGCTCCTCTGTGTTCATTTGTTATTCCAGTCCACATGTAGAGAACTTAAAGCAGGTTCGGAAATTATGTAACATACGTCCGTAAAGCAGTTCTGCTTCTTTTTTGCGGCAATGGTGATAGAAATGATCTATGATAGACATTTTTATATCGTCCCACAATATATATCGTCATATCAAACAGCCCTAGGCACATGCGTGGAACCAATCACGTGTCATGATAGGCAGAGATCATACCATTAGGTGAAAGGCTGGTGGGGTATGGGGGACTGTAGCCAGATCTGACTGAATGTGGCATCCAGGCTGCCTCATGTTGCTTTTGCTTTGAACATTGGCCTGACCCTGCGGGCCAATCAGCAAGCCAGGACATCTGGAAAATTCCCGGGTCTCCCGATGGCCAGTCCGGGCCTGCCATATGTCCTGGGTGATCACACTGTATTCAGATAGTGCCATGCAGTAGTTTGTGTTTTATTGGAAGGAAGATGGCTTTGTGGAGTGAAGCTCGACCCAGACATTATAGGACCTCTAACTAAACAGTTGACCTTGACTTAACTATGTAGATCATGTAGTACTTCTTTATGAAGCTGCTGTTGTGGACTATGCTCTTGTCTGCTGACCAGTTAACAGATTTTATTGATCCAGTTCAGGTCAAATGGTGTTTTACAAGACTCATTACATGACACATATAAAGTGAGTGACATTTAAAATTCCACGTTGAAAGTAACTTCCATAGTGACATAAATGGACAAGTAAAAAAGTAGTGACATTTGTACTTAAGTAAAGCTAGGTCGTAACTTGTTAAAGTTAATGGTATCTGTCTTTAAGGACATGATGGGCTGGGTACAATGTTTTATATTCAAGGTGCTTCACAGTTATTAAAAACAAATAAAAGAGCTGTAATAATATACAATCATAGCAAGGGTAACAGCTAAACATCAACATCAAAAAGCATAAAACTAGGCCTCAGCATGTACTGTGGATATCAAAAGTCTACACACTCTTTCACATTTTCACATTTGTATTGCAACGAGGCCTGAAATTAACACTTTCATTTGTATATACGGTAACCAAAAATCAAGATATAAATAAAATAAACCCTCTTATTTCTGACAGTATTACAAATGAAAAACTAAAACATCTTGGTTGCTATAGTGTGCGCTGGCTTCTCCAAACGAAAGTGGAGAAAAGTCTAATTTAATGGGTTTTCGTGGTAATAAAAACTAGAAAACTTGGAAGGGTTTGTGGACTTTTGGTATTCCACTGGATGTAACTAAGTTAATGATTTCGGAACCCGTGTGTTCATATCATTAAAGCTGCACTATGCAACTTAAAGCTGCACTAGTGGCTCCAAGAGGCAGTGAGAGATAAAAAAAATGTACGTTTGTGTGGAGGTGGTGAGGAGGTTTCCAGCTTTCTCTGGACGGAGCGCTCTCTCAATGCTGTTATGGATAAAGTTTGGATTTCTGTTAAGGATAAAGTTTGGATTTCTCACTCTTAAGTTCAGTTTGTCACTTCCTGTGTGGAGAAGATTTCCCACCAGTGTCCATTCCGACACCAAAATGTATTTGGACAAACAGGGCGAATCTACGATGTCACCACTTTGTAATTTATGTAGATAAGTACAGGTGTATTTCTACATAAAAATCTTGCCTACTGTAGCTTTAAATCTCTAGTAATTGCATGTATGTTTTGGCGCCTTCTATTTACTTCTGCATTTGCTTGTGTGTGTATGTGTGTTACCCAGGTACGGTGAGCGTGGTGCTGTCCTTTGCCTTCATCTTCAACCAGTGTCTCGGCTGTGACTCCCTCACCCCTCAGTGGGTCAGTTTGACCTATTTTATCCCGTTCATCGTCGTCTTCCAGTTTGGCTGGGCTGCCACTCAGATCTCCCACCTGTCTCTCATACCAGAGCTGGTCACCTGTGAACACGCTAAAGTAGAACTCACTGCATACAGGTAGGTTACACACACACACACCTTAAAAAGTCTGAAAAATGTCATAAAAAATGCCTAAATAAACGTGTTTATAAAAACGTCTTAACAATAAAAACATCCAGTTATTAGAGCTCTAGGGCAGCACGGTGGCTCACTGGTTAGCACTGTCGCCTCATAGCAAGAACGTCGTGGGTTCGAATCTCCGCCCGGTCCTTTCTGTATGGAGTTTACATGTTCTCCCCATGTTTGCATGGGTTTCCTCCGGGTGCTCTGGTTTCCTCCAACAGTCCAAAGACATGCGCTTGTGTGTTGTATGGTATATGATGTATGTATGATGTAGTATATGATGTAGTTAATATATAATGATGTAGTATGTACAGTGTATACAACTATAATATATATATATAGTATGGTATAAAAGTGTCTGCTAAATGCTTGTGGCACACTCGTGGGTGAAAGGAGTGTCCACGTGGCCGGAAATAACAAAGGGAATGTCCACACAGCGATTTACCAGAAACAGCGCTTTATTTACTGCTTCGGGGAGGTAACGGGTTTGTCTCTTATAGGCAATGTCACTTGTGGGATGGTCGTAGTCCAGTCCAGGGGTCAAGGCAGGAGAAGGGTCATCAGACAGGCGGTGGTTGAGCACAAAGAGGGTTTTCAGACACAGCAGGGTCCTCGGTCCGGTCGGTCATACACTCTCCAGGCAATACTCTCATGCTTTCTCTCTCTTCCTCTCTGTCCTACACCTCCCATGGGTCACACAACCCTCTCTGCCTTTTCTCCCCCTAATTAAGCCCTGCTGCTCTCTTCCCCTATTGGCCCTGCCTGATCCTCCTAATTGTCTCGGCTGTCTTGCCTTTGCTGCTGATTGGGGCAGACGTCCGTCTTTGGGCTCTAGCGCCCCTGCAGGAAACGGCACACACCGCCCCTCCTTCACCTTTCCCCTCCTAAAGTACCTCCATCTGCCACATGCTGTAATGTAATGTATTTTCAACATGGAATGACAGGTATCTGTATACTCATACTGTACATTAATCCTGAACAAGGTTAATAGTATAATACACATTCTATCTGCTTTACTAAACACAGTTGGACTTCACATCATTAATTCTTTTTATCCTTTTTCCTAACTTGCCCATTTATAGTTTCACAACTTTCATTAGCTATGTTCAATCTGAAATTGGCTGGTTTGGACAGCTTAGTTTCTTTATTTTGGTTTTAAAATTGGTCTTAAGTTCAATTCCAGGTAGCATTAAAACAGGCTTAAAAATTCTTACATCTGGCTTTCTGAAACCTGCAGATACCATGACACACACCCATACACAAAACATGCACACACTGTCATGATGTGTAATATATCTAGCTATATCCGGAGGTCATCCTAACTGTGGTGTTTGGAGCTGCTATACACTAAAACTATTATTTTGCCTTTCTGTTATGCCTTTCTCAAACCTTGTCCTAACTTAGAGAAAGGCAAGACACATATTTCTGAACATTTTCTGCATATGAGTCAGTACATACCAGTGGCGGGCCGTGCATTTTATGCCCTCCCGCAATGAAACCGCCTCCGAATTGTCCGCAGACTAACGTTACCTTGACACTAGTATATAGGGCTATAGGCAACAGTGTCTTTTGACATAACCACGCCATATTCATATTATAACAGTAACATTTATTGAGTGGAATAAATAGATTCAACTCGAGGCTCAATATTTTTGAGAGTTACAATATCATTACAGACATGAGTGCATGGTGACTGAAATCCTTAACGGTCTACCACTATTGCACAGTAGCATGACAGAATGCTGCATCACAAATAGGAGACGTAGCATAACCCAAATCAATGTTATTACCAAAGAAACAAGAACAAACTTACAACCAGTCATATTTACTCATACAACCACCAATCAGGAAAAAATGCTGTGCAACACAACGAATACAATCATTCCCCACAGATCCCAGCCAAGCTGATGGGACTAACCACACACACGAATGTACAGCAAGGCCACTGAATCTGAATATCAGATTACTCACACCAGCAGCAACAATCTAAAGCAATCAATCATTAATAGCGAGTAAAGATATATAAAAATCCATTAAACGTACCAGGGCTGCTCATCATTTGAAGACAAAGTCCATCCTCCTTTCTTTTTTTAATAAAAAGTTAAACGACGTGGTCAATGACGTGGTCAATGACGCGGTCATACAGTTAAATCTGTTCCTTATCCAAGACAAGGCCAAGAATGTTGTCCAAAATGTCACTGTGTAGGTTTTTGTCACTTGTGCAGATATCCCCCTGCGCGTGACGTGCCTGTTTCGTGCACTGTTGACTGATATATTTCATCAAATCACTCCTTCTACCTCTCAATATTGTCACAAAACTTGTCTTCTCTAGCTAGACAGAATTGTATATCAAGTAGGGTTGCAAATTCTAGGGAATTTCCTTGATCGATAGTCGCCAAAGTTAATGAACGACTAATCGATGTATCGATAACGATACAGATAAAAATGTCTTATTCATATTTCTTATTAGAAAATACAAAATGCATATTTATTTCTCAATCAAAGCTTTATTGAAACATTTGATAAATACACCTGTTTCATGGCATAACAAACATAGTTATGAACGCGGTTTTGTTTAAGTATGATATTTTAATAAGGCTCGGGAAATTTTGCTCACTCTTCCGAGGCGAATCAGTGACTAACACGTTCGTCTATGACATACAATGTTACAAAAAATAAGATGAGCCTTAATTAGAAACTTACATTTGCTAAATGATTACGAAATGGATAAATAAAGATAAATAACGTTTTTGAAAACAAAGCTATAATAAATTCCCTCTTGAAATGAGAAAACTGCGACAAACTACGACAGCTCAGGCCTCAGTTTCAAACTTAAACTACAGAAGTGCAGTAACTATCCAAGCCTGTTGATTTTTATTTAAGAATACAATCATTTTTACATGATATGGGCTGAGTCGTGTGTTGGTTAACAGTGAGTCCAGCTGCTGAAAATACACGTTCCTCCATGGACTTTCCTCCAATCTGTGGGACTGACATTTAGCGGTGGTGGAATGTCCTTCAGAAAGTTGTCCACTTCTGTTTCTATGTCGTTGGTGCGGGGAAGTAAGTT
>OMOT01081786.1:0-10467 GCA_900312575.1 Acanthochaenus luetkenii
TTCAGAAATGAAAAAACTTCAACCCGAAGACCAGCTGATTGTCAAAACTTGGAGCGCACAACCTGTCACATACCACACACTGCAGAGTGTGAGTATTGCAGTATTGACCATGTTTGGCTCTACGTATGCATGTGAGCAGTCATTCTCACATCTGAAAAACATCCAGACCAACCTACGATCACGTTTAACGGATGGAAGCCTCAACGCCTGCATGAAGCTTAACCTCACAAAGTATCAACCAGACTACAAAGCCATCAGCAAAAACATGCAGCACCAGAAGACGCATTAATGGTAATAAGTATTTTATTTATTATTGGTTAGATTCAGTATAACAATGTTATTATAAAGAATAAGAGACTTATTATACTCAAAAATTGTTGGTCTTACTTAAAAATGCACGCAGTTAGTTGTATTCAGTGTTAAAAAATATTATATGGCTCTTACGGAAATACATTTTACAATATTTGGCTTTCATGGCTCTCTCAGACAAAAAGGTTCCCGACCCCTAGTCTAGACCTAGGTTGGGGTTACAGTTAGGTAAAAAAAATATATATATATACCAAAATATACATAAATGAAAATAAAACAAAAGAAACCTGTGAGATGTGATCAGAACTAATTGAATTAGGGTCAAGCCAGTGACAACACAACAGTCAATTAACAAAAACAGCAATGCAGAAGTTCGCTATCCGTGGGACCAGAGCTGAAACCAGGCTTTTTTGTTTTTTGGACGAGCTGAACGGTTTCTATGCAAACGTCACAGCAGAGGAACAGAAACAAAGCAGAGCACACATGAATTGACCAAACGCTCGAGACCGATGCTCTCACACTATGCTAATGAACTTAATACTTGATTCAACCTTCTACACTGCAAAATCGTATAATCTTGATTTCCTTGAAAAAAAACAAAAAAACATTGGCCAGTAAGACGAGATCATTTCACCTGCTTCCAATGCAAAGCAACTTGATTCAGGAATTTTCTTTTATCAAAAGACACAATAGTGGAGATATGTGCATTATTGCAAGATATTGTCACGTTTCAATAAAATGATGCATGAAATCTCACCACGTTGGTCGATTTTTTTCATTCCTATTTGTTTTCTCATAGGAAAACAAGATATTAAGACTCAAGACCAGACTGATTGACTTGTTAAGATGTATATTTTCTGTAGTTTAATAGTCAGCCTAGCCCATCTGCTGTAATAGAGAGCCTGGGAACAATGGTACTGTAGACAGATTCTCACTGCTGGTCTGTGCAGGCGTCCTCACCTGCTCTTTGACCGCCTGACATGCTGTGGTCAACATATTTATAGCCTACAGCGACCCCATCATCATGGGAACTTCCTCTGACTAACCAGCAATGATGAGCTACCATGAGATCAGACTGGATGGCTGCGGTGTGGGACAAAATGGAGATGGAGGGGAAAAATAGAGATACTAGAAATACAGTTGTGCTTGATGTACAAGAAAATAGGGTAAATCTAATGTCCAATGTTTCTATTGACATCTATGGCCTTTTTAGACTGCGTAAGATTTTCACTTCTTTCATCAACTAAATAACCACTCTTAAACTGTGATTGCTCTTTCTACAGTCATCCATCAAATTCTGAGTCTTGGAGGCTGTTTGGATGAATTAAGTTGTGTAACACTGAAATGTACAGAAATTCAAGAGCAAGGTTTATCCAAGCAATGAAAAGTGTAGGCACACACATTCTGCAATGCTCTGTACAATCAGCTTTGTAGCTAAAAGGTTTTGAGTTGAATGCATCAACAGGATACTCCAAGATATTCCAACATGCACAATTAATACACGAGTTTCATCTTAGCGCATGTTCATACATTTGACTCATTCAGTAGACTGTTGCGTGCAGATGCTGGAAGTTCAGCTAAATTCAGTACAACTGGCCCCAGTCCACTAGTGCTGCAACCACAACCGCTACTTCCACTACTACTGTGGAAGTGTTTTGTAATGACATTAATACCACCACCAAGGAGGAGCAGAAGGGGGTTTCTCCCATGCTGTTAGCCAACAATCTCTAGAGTTCATCAGCCGTGACTGGTATGCAATGTGCTCGGCCCTGGTGCAGTCCAACAACCTATAAATAACTTCTGGTAGACCACTGGGTTGTCAACAGAACTGAGGGGGGCTGTGGTGGTCATAGAGCAACTATAGAGTATAGATTCACATGCAGGCACAGATATAAATAAACATATATTTTGTTATTGTCAGGGTGGAAAAGCCTCTGAAACAGCATTTAAACCATCATGGGACACTAAAACTCTTCACTGAAACCCAGGATAACTACATTCTTATGGGTGTGGTAGCAGTTCCTTAAGGTAGGGTGACCCACCCATCCCAATGGTAGGGGTGTCCTTGTGCCTACATGTATAATTATAGACTTCACACATATAAACTTCTCAGAATGTGGTCTGAGCAGTGAACTGTTTCTATCTCTCCCGCTTTCTCTCTCTGTCCATGTTTATTAATCACTGACAGTGTCTGCTGTGCATGTTCAATTCTAAAGCTCCTAATGAGCCGTGACATCCCACTGAACACTAAAGACCCCATAACATATGTGGGGTCAGAAGCCGAGGGTCAGGGCTGGCAGTTCTTACAGAGGGGCACGATGGGCCTGGGGCCATGGGGCCATGGAGCCCTGCCTAGTATTGTTCTGTTCTGGTGGGTCGGCTGGCATCTCGCCTCGGCCCCAGACTCTGCAACTCAAGCATCTCTGGATCCGGTCCAGAAAGTATAGTAGAGACAAGAGCAGCAGCGTGTCTGGTAGGGATCAGCGTGGCCTGAGATGAGAACACGCAGGATACCAGGTAGATAATGAAACAACAAGGACGTTTGTTTCCTTGTGATCACTTGGGATGACTTCACCACATTTCTACAGTATTTGAAAGTGTACTCAGGGTTCCCTTACTCACTTGGATATCAATGACTTTTCAATGACTTTCAAGGTCTTGTTTGATGAAAATCAAGGACTCCATGTTGTCACGTTTGGGGATGAGACATGACATTGGTCAGAATTACACATCACAGAAGCTTCATAGTGAAATTCTTCATGTTAAACCTGCAGATATCCATTCCAGGGGTTTCCTCAGGATGGGGTGTGTTGATCCAGAGATTGGAGGCATACTGATGAATGTTGGTGCTGGTGGAGAACTTAATCCCAACCAACTACAGGAAACAACTCCCAAAAGCAAGGGCTTATGGGTAGAAGGAGACATATGCAGTTCCTCATGCTTGGAAAGCCTAGCATAACAAAACAAAGTCTGAACTGATGGTCAAATTCAGCTATTTCTTCATGTGTTCTTAAAGGGTATGAACACCAGAGAAGAAGAGCGCAGACAAGTCCATTATGTTTAGCTAAAGTTACAGGGACTGAAATCAGATTTGTTTTGATTCCCTCCCCCCAAAATCTCTATCCTGGCATGTCAGGTTGACAGGTTACCAAAATCTGTCCAATAAACAAGTTACTTGTGAGTCCATGTGACTTTTGTTTTCATGTCCTTCTTTGCTTGTAATTGGGCAGTGTGAACCTAAATTAACAAAATAAAAAATGCAACAAAGTCTAATTTTCCACCAAAGAAAATGAGCTAAAGGTGTGATCACACACTTAATCCCACTTCCAATCCACAAATCAGACATCTACATACAGTACAGTACCTACAATGGCCACCATGAGTATATGCTCCTGTGTGTGTATGTACCTACTTAGATAGAGAGATCAGTGAAAGCGCTAACATTATGAGAGGCGGATGTACACATGCTTGGCCCCTCTCCATTTCCGTCGCCCTCTTTAGGTCAATGGCAGACTCTTTCTCCTGGGTTCACATGGAGGCACAGAGGGTCTCTCTCTTCCTCCTGAAGGAGCTCTCTGTCTGCTGCAGCGGGGAATAGTGTCCCTTTCACTGCGCTCTGACCAAGTGGCTGCACTGAACAGGCAGGATGAAAGCCACTTCCCTTGGAAAGAGAGCCGACGCACACACTCACACATGTACACATTCACATACGTGCAATGCCGCACGCAAAGACATGCACACAATACCCCAGTATACACACACACCCGGATGAAAGAGACCGTACACACACACTCCTTTCACCCTACAGACAGTAGCGTTCTGCCTGGTAGAAGCAGGTGTTTCGCTGGTACAAGATGACATCCTCTGTAAGTGCTTCAGACTATATGCGATCAGCGTTCCAGCACATTTTGCAAAGCTAATGTAATTTTTGGTGAGTAAATTGTCACATTTCTAACAGAGACATAGACAGAGAGACAGAGACAGAGACAGAGAGAGAGAGACAGAGAGAGAGCGAGAGAGACAGAGAGAGAGAGCGAGAGAGAATGATTGACAAGAACAGCTGAAGCCCCATTTAACTTTTTAAAGGCAAAGCGCTGTGGGATCTGAACGGCCCATGTAAAATATGCCCACTTTATAACCACATCTACAACCAATCAAAAAATCTATATCTAAATACAGTTCAACAAAAATACATGGTCCATGTAGCGTAGTTTGTCTCAAATACTACACTAAAAACTAAAATAGGACCCCATAGTAAATAATAACAGTGGGTTACACTGAATGTGTGTGTACATGCATCTGTGTTTGTGTGTGTGTGTGTGTGTGTGTGCGTGCAAAGAAAGGGAGCGTGTTAAGTGGCTTGTGGTCAGATCCTTAGAGAGAGCCTCTGCTGACTGGTTTGGGCCACACCGATGAGGAGAACATGAGAAAAAAAAGAAGGGATGGATGACAAAGCAAAGGCTAACACATTCACTCACAAAAACATAACCATGCACTACATCCATGGGGTAACTCTGGTTACGGTCATATTCATCTGTTTACATGGACCTTTGGTACCCTGCGATTGAGTCTCCCTGTTACCGCGAATAAACCAGTGAACAGAATATTCCCGTCTACCTGTGGTGTCTACAGATAGAACAGTCCACCAGCAAAGAACGATGAAAAGGTTCAGCTGCCAGCTCCCCTCTTCTAATACAAGGGAAATACATGATGAGCCATATAACGAGAGTAAGTACTGATTGCTGCCATGTTTTATGTTGACATCAAAATGTACCGATGAGTCTGTGCGAGTCAGAGTTTCACAGATGGCGAAAACCAAAAGTGAACGGAGTAACAAAATAAGAACTCACGACGGTTATTCTAACCCAGTTATGATGTTTACATGCCCCACCCTGTGTAAATGTCATAAGTAACCCATGTAAACCACTGAGTAACCAGATTAAGAAGAGAGGTCTCTGTGCATGTAAACGTAGCCACTGACTGTCACCTTCAGTCGATACTTTTTCAAAAAGTGTTTGTTTACTTGTTTACTTTCTGCATGAAGCAGTGTGAAAGTGGCCCTATGCTTCATTTCCAACACTTTTACCAAAGTAAGCAGAGAAAATGACAACTGGGAAGAGAACAGACAAAGTCACTAGCGTTGTGTCTCCAAGAAAACAACGCAATCTCGAAAAGCTCCCTCTCTACGGCTAGATTGGGGTTTTCAAGTCAGCCCAGCCATATGCTAGGATGAAGAGGGTGTGCTGGTAAAGTATGGTCATTGTGCGGCCATGCTAATACAGAATGCTATGGAGGTGGCAGTGGGACGTGCATGAGTATTCATTTGTTTGTGGACGGCTGCATACATTACCACCCACGGCTTGTACAGCCACATCTTCACTCCAAGATATGCACACACACACACACACACACACACACACAACTGCCTCTTCTTTCACAACACCCAATGGGCTGAGAACGCCCTTTGTCGTCCTTAGTTGTCATGACGACGTGGCTGGGTCGGGTGAATAGGGAGCGGAGGTCTAGCTCTCCCAATTCGTAGGCATTTTAATCAGCTTGTCACACTGTCTGTGGGCTGCCACCACTGCCTCCGTCTCTCTCGGAGGGGGGAGTCGCACGCTAAAATCTTTTTTTTTTATTGTGTTTTTTCAAACAAACACACCTCCAAAGAAAACATTTCAGCATAATTTTATGATCTAGAGAGCTCTGAGAAACATCCACTTCAGTTTTCTCCTGTATTATTTGAATGGCAGAGGGGATCAAACTAAAATCATGCAGTATCCAGCCACAAGTGAAATTATAGTCAACCAGGTTATTATGGTAAAAAGACCTGGCTGGGCCGCAGGTGTTTCAGGGTAGACAATAATTTCTGTCCAGCCTCCAGTTTAATAAGTCACCAAAGTTGAAAGGTTATCAGAAATACTCAAACGCCAAGAATAAGCCTTGAGAAACCTCCATCTATTCGACTCCAGACGAACTTACCAACTGAATGTTTGAGTTGGGAATAGGAATCTGAGAGTATGCTTTGTTTTATTCATGAAAGAGTTTGCGGCGTGTGACCTTTGGCAAAACTTTAACTCATAACATGGTAGGCTGAGCCAGTGCTGTGTAGCTTCTCTCTCACTCTTCTCATGGACTCTCACCCTCTCTTTCTGTCCCTCCTTCTCTCTCCCTCCACCGTGCCTGGTATCTCAGGCGCCTATCTGGATGCCACGCATTCTCTAAATGTTTAGACAGGGATTCTTTGCGGCTCTTCACACGCTGCTGCTGAAGCTGCGTATCCAAACTGAATATTGCAGCGTTATATCAGGAATGCGTCCAGGTTATTACCATAACAGTGGGCTAAATGACCGGTGTGGTTTCACTCAAAGCGATATAAACGTTGTTGAGCCATCAAGCTGGTCCTTGCTTTTCTTTACTAGTGATCAAGTGCACAATTTGAAAGGCGTAGTCAGCTCATCTCTTTAAAGAGTAAACCTCTTTTTTCAGCTAAAACCCGATGTATTTGGGTATTTAGTAGTGTTGTTGATGGATTCGGGTCCAAATCTTGACATTTTATTGCTAAGTTTTATTGCAGATTGTGTTATAAATACACATGGCGACTGCCCTCTACTGATTACAATAGTAATTGTCATTTGTTATCGGCTGATCTGGTGTCAGGTGATGTACTTGGTGCCAGCTTTTGTCAGGAATCAAACACCCTATCACGGCTACAGTAAAACGCCCCTGTATAAAACCAACATCTACAGACTCAGCAGATTGTGAAGAGGAGTAATTGTAAAGAACATGTACAGTATATCATGGCAGTCCAATGATTTGAAGTCTTATTTTTCTGTGATGGATGTATGGAACACATACATCTTTGTCACAACAAATATTAATGCATTTTGGTTCTTTTATATATTTATTATAAGTCTTATGGAAATATGACAATCTGCTGGGTCAAAAATATACATACAGCAACTTCAATTATCAATTTTGGTGATGTAGAAAGTTGTGACAATCAAATCTGCTTTGTGGCCTCTTAACTTCTTGTGAGTGATTCTGATTGACTACAGCTGATGACTTCTCTGAGTCATTTAAATAGGACTTGTTTGATACTCTCATTAGACTCAGCCACAAACGCTACAATGGGAAAGCCTAAGGAACTCTGAAAAAGAGCATCATTGACTTGAACAAGTCAGGAAAGTCACTTGGAGCCATTTCAAAGCAGCTACAGGTCCCAAGATCAACTGTAAAGTATACATTACATGGCATAGTTGCATCACTGCTACGATCAGGAAGAAAACACAAGCTATCACCTGCTGCTGAGAGAAGATTGATCAGGATTCAACTCATTGAACTGCACCAATTCTGTCAAGAGGAGCGGTCAAAGATTCAACCAGAAGCCACAACCTTCTGGATGGCTACCAAAAGAGCATAATTGTTGTGAAAATGGCCAAGGGACATTTAACCAATTATTAGCATTGCTGTATGTATATTTTTGACCCAGCAGATTTGGTCACATTTTCAGAAGACTCATAATAAATTAATAAAAGAACCAAAATGCATGAATGTTTATTGTGACAAAGAAGTATGTGCTCCAACCATTCCATCACAGAAAAATAATAGTTAGTTAATTCATTAATTAATCAATTACTGGAAACATCAAGACTGCCATGACATACATTTTCTTTACAAGTGTATGTCAACTTTTGACCACAATTGCATGTGCGTGTGTGTGTGTGTGTGTGTGTGTGTGTGTTGGGGGCACAGGGGGGCTTGCAGGGAATGGGCACAGAGTAGTCACTGGGCGTGTCTTAGCTCCCATATTTTGGCGAATGTTGAATTCCAGAGTAAACGCACTTCAACCAAAACTCTGCAGTTTATTTCCGGTTTAATTAAATAATACTTACATATCATCATATACATATACACATCATCATATACATACTACATATACTCAGGGACCTAAATTAACACCCGCCAAGCACCAAATGCGGGTAGATTTTTCATTTGGCGTGTACGTTTCAGAAGCCACCCGACACTTAGTATTTTGTTTTACTTGTGACGAAACTAAATTAATGTTTCAATACTCATTGTGTGTGTTCATTATAAATGAATACATCCCTTTATATACATTCACAAGTGAATTACAATCTTCAGAGAGCGAGCCGGTGCAGCAAAAGTAGACCAGGCGCGTTGGAGAGCCGCCCGGGTTATTACTATTCTGCACTGTGTTACCTCATCCAGATCTGTTAGGTGAACGTTGGGAGCCGACTCACATATCTGAAGAGCCGATTTGTTTTCTAAATGAACACAAGATAATAGATCCTATGATGTCTGAGTTAGATGTGATCCTACGACGTCGGACTTGTTCAGTAATAACGATTTAGAGCCAAATTTGGGAAGAATGGAGAGTTATTAGTTTGACTCCCTGCCGTGTGTGTAGGCAGAGTGAGTGCGAGGGTCTGAATGTATTGCTGCTTGTTATGATGTACGTGGTCTTGAATAGACTGAATAAACTGCACTGAATTGTTGTTATACGTGTTCTCATACGACTCATCTGACGACTGTATGATACAGATTAATAAATGAATGAATCAGTCAATAAATCAGTCAATCTGTGTGCACATTTAAATCCTGAAAGAGATGCGTGATGTTGTGAACCAATAAAGTTTCGAACTGAGCATCGACAATCCTCGTTTCATATTATATTATTCAATTTACATTTCAGTATATTTATCTGTATAATGTTGTGGAATTATTTCATATCCGTAATATTTAATGAATATTGTTATTGTTATACAACTAGGATAGTTATTCTTGCCATATCCCGGTTTTTAACCACCAATTTCACCACGCACATATTTCGATGTATTGCTGATAAAGAATCTTGTTTATTAATCTTATTTCTTGCACCAAATCGGATTACAAAGTAGCCTAGGTATTACAGTGCATCAGAGGTGACCATGGGCCCTTCAAGTTTGCATATCCTCCACTAGCCACGAGACCAACACTCACTGAACATTGTTGCAGATTCTGAGGAGAGACGCAAGAGAGAGGGGATACAAATACAACAGCAGAAAACAAGATGAGTGGCAGACGAAGTAGCATTATTTGGATGCATTTTAATAACATAGACAACGTAAGAGCAGAATGTAGAATTTGCTAAATAAACATTTCATATAGAGCAGGGTCAACTCACAACCTTCACAGGTACATTAGAACTGTACATCCAACAATGCAGTTAGCAGAGGTAAGACAAGCTAGTCAGCCTGTTACTGAACATGGTGATGGAGCCAGTGCCTCCACATCGAACCACTGCTGCTGCAGTGTCTACTGCTTCTGTATCCACTTCTCAGACATCAAGTACACTACGACCTACGGCAACCCAGAGCTCTATAAGCCAAGTTTATGCCAAAGGCCTTGACGCCAGCAAGACAGAACACAATTGATGAGGAATTGGCTAAAATGATTGCCAGTGATTTCCAACCCTTCTCAATTGTGTAGGACAGGGGATGTAGAAAGTACTGCCATGCTCTCAATCCAATATATGATCCAAGCAGGACAACACTCTCAACACTAATTTCAAGACTGTATGACAGAGCATGGGCTTCACTGCAAGAAAGAGTCGAAAAGGCTACAGCAGTTTGCCTGACAACTGACTGCTGGACATCCAGAGCCACCACTTCATTCATGTCTGTTACTTGCCACTTCATTGAAAACTATAAAATAGTCTCCTGTCTTGTGGACTGTTTTTGAGTTCAGTGACAGACACACAGAGGAACTGCGAAGAGTGGCAATAGAATGGCAAGTCGAAGACAAAGTGGTTTGTTGTGTTAGTGACAACGCAGCTAACATAACCAAAGCAATTAAAACCTTAAAATGGACCCACCACCCATGTCTAGCTCATACAATCAACCTGATTGCAAGAGATGCCCTGAAGGTGATGAAGCCCACTGTGGACAAAGTGAAGGCGGCAGTGGAATTCTTCCACAAGAGCACAGTAGCTGCAGAGAAGCTGATGTCCACTCAATGCCAGATGGGGATGCCCGAGTTCAGGCCGAAACAAGACTGTGCTACAAGGTGGAACTCAACATTTTATATGTTGAAGTGGTT
Organism: Acanthochaenus luetkenii; assembly: GCA_900312575.1. Lineage (NCBI taxonomy): Eukaryota > Metazoa > Chordata > Actinopteri > Beryciformes > Stephanoberycidae > Acanthochaenus > Acanthochaenus luetkenii. The sequence continues at coordinate 10,411 of OMOT01081786.1, forward strand.
TCTGGAGTCCATGGATGCAATCATCTCTACCCTGGCCATCGTCAATGCCCCTGTTGA
>OMOT01081830.1:0-10636 GCA_900312575.1 Acanthochaenus luetkenii
GGTGGGGCCTATACGTCCCGGGTAGCAGAAGTAGCTTCGTGCTAACTTTACCAGCCTCTAGAATCTTCCTCCGTGGACTTTGCTCCAATCTGTGGGACTGATATTTAGCGGTGGTGTAATGTCCTTCAGAAAGTTGTCCACTTCTGTTTCCATGTCGTTTGGTGCAGGTTTAGTAAGTTAGTGTTCACCCAGTAGCATTAGCATCGTGTCTCACAGTGCTGCAGCCTCATGGACTCAGACTGCTGCCTGTGTGAACTCCGACCCCCTGTTGTTGGTCACATGGTTTGCTTCGTCTTCTTATGTGTAGTGCGCGCGCCCTCTTGTGGTTAATTTAATGATTGCATTTCACCAACAAATCCCTTTGACACAATTGAGATGATATCTCAAATAGTTCAATTTGATCGTTACGTTTGAAATGTTAATCGACCAAATTATTAATGATTATTAATCGATTAACGACTAATCGTTAACACCCCTAGTATTGAGTGGTAGAAGTAAAGAGATGTTAACATGTCCTATGTTTGAACTACTTACTGGAAGTCAGCCACCACCGACAGACTGTCAGATTCACACACACACACACACTGTACCTGCGTCATGAGGGGGGGCAGTAGGATCAAACCATTGTGAGACAAAGGGCGGGGGGTCACACTCTTTAGAAACAACAGCGCGCTGTTAAGTTTCTATAATAATCACAAGTGCTGTCATTGCGTGTTATTACTATTATTTAAAGGACAGTTATGTTTACAGTTATATATTGGGGGGGACAAATAACATATGTCCCAGGATGAGGGTTGTGTTCCCCCCGGGATTTCCGCCTATGACTACCGTGTGAGCGAGTGTGTGTGTGTGTGTGTAAGTGTAAGAGCGGAGCACAGCCCCGCCCCTCGCTCAGAAAGAGAGACAGAGTGGCAAACTAGATTATGTTCGGGACGTTTAATTCCTCAAAAAACACATTTGCCACAATATAAATCTCACTCCATAATATTTCGCGTACCTACCGATGGCAGAACCAATAACGTCGGATCTTATCGATACTCCAGTTTTTACTAATTTAGAACCGGGTTTCGGGGGCATCCCTACAGCTGGAAATATATTATATAAGTTCTTGTCTATCCATAGATGTCAAGGTCATGCATATAGACCTGATAGATGTGGAGCTATTCTTGTTTTAGTTTGGGTACGTTTGTTCAGGTGAGTGTACCCTCCCAGCACACTAGGTAGGAAGAGGTTAAGGCTACTTTCACAGTTTTATGTTACTTGTAAACCGTACTGTTGTCGTTTTTTATCAATAAAAAAATATTACATATGTTGTTGGTGCTCCTAAATATTTTGCTTGTGCTCCTAACTTTTGAAGTTGGGAGCACCAGTGCTACCAAGTGAAAAAGTAAATTTTGAGCCCTGCAGGGGCATTACATTACTCAGCCTCCCGGGGAAAGTGTACTCCAAGGTGCTGGAAAGGAGGGTCCGACCGATCAAACTTTAGATTGAAGAGGAACACTTTCGGATTCCATCCTGGCCATGGAACAACAGACCAGCTGTTTACAATCGCAAGGATCCTGGAGGGGTCCTGGGAGTATGCCTATACAGTCAACATGTGTTTTTTCCTGGATTTGGAGAAGGCTTACGACCGGGTTCCCCGCAAGCTTTTTTCTGAGGTGTTGCGGGAGTATGGGGTGAGGGGTTCACTACTTAGGGCCATCCAATCTCAGTATGCCCAAAGCGAGAGCTGTGTCCGGGTTCTCGGCAGTAAGTCAGACTCGTTCCCAGTGGGGGTTGGCCTCCGCCAGGGCTGTGCCTTGTCACCAATCCTGTTTGTGATATTCATGGTAAGGATCTCCAGGCGTAGTCATGGAGGGGAGGGGTTGCAGTTCGGTGGGCTGCGCATTGCATTTCTGCTTTTTGAAGATGATGTGGTCCTGATGGCATCATTGATCTCTCGATCCTCCTGGGGCAATTCATACATACAGCTTTAGGCTAAAGGACCAAGTTCACCATTACTGGAATTACTCTTCAAAATAGTCAGTGAGCAGCAGCCTTTTCTTCTCCCCTTTCACTCTTTCAGCAGCTGATCACAAATCAGCAGCGAAAACAAAGTGGGAATGCTTATGTCCAAGCGATGCCAAGCACGTAAACATTTTAGGATTGTGATACATTTCACAGGAGAGTATACTGAGACCTATGAGAATACACCATGAGCTTCCCGTCTTGGAAAATCACATTTATCATAGTTTTTCCAAAGCATTTAAGATTGACCCGTTAACTTGTATTGTAGCCCAGTGAGAGCCTGCAGGAAAGCTGTAGCAAGCTCAATACTGTACCGATCAGTGAAATAATGGTTTCTATGTCAGGTTCATGGTAGGCAGTCCGCGAATAGGGTCTAAGGTCCAAAATAGCGAACTTGTCCTTAACTGCTTAAGTCAGGTACATATGTACACTATAACAAACAACAATTCTGATTGCTGATTTTTTAACAGTGTGATTGGCTTGAAATTATGCATTTTACACAGACTTTGTACTAGCAACAGCACATCATGTAAAAGTGCACAGCAAAATAGTAAAATGTCAATATCACTTGTAACGGATTGTTCTTATGGCTACATGACACAGCTGCCTAACCATGTGGAAATGAATTAGTTTCTAACCAAACATGGGCATCCCTGGACCCCACTTTTGGAATGTCCTCTCTATATAATACCTTTGTAGAAGATCTGTTAGAATGCTTTTAAAAAAGCCAATGTTGGTTGTTGTATTGCCAGGGTAGAGAGGTCCACAGACCAGGTAATCAAGCCAGTCAACGTGGAGGCCTTGTCCAAGTGGGTGGGGAAGATCCCGGCAGATGTGCTGAGGGACATGGCCGTCATCGCCCCCATGCTGTCCAGGCTGGGGTACGACCCCCATGCCAACCCCCCCAACTATGGCCGTCCCGACCCCAAAGTCCTGGACAATACCAGAAGGGTGAGTATTGAGAAAACTGTTTTCCTTTAATGGGATAGTGAACCACTCAACTTGTTAAACAAAGTTGTAGGTTTTTTGTGTGTAGTAGACATTTTACATGCTGCAATGGCGTGTGGAAAAGTCGATGGTTGTCAAAAACATTGTTCGTCCACGGCAGATCTACTTCCCTCTGGCGTAGAACACTGTCTGTTCTGCACCTTGCTGCATCTGGTACTACGTTGGCTCGCAGGTGCGCAAGCGCGAGAGGAATGCGATTACACTAGAGTTTGTGGGAGGTGGAGTAATACCAGAAAGACAGAAAAAGATTACCGGCTCTTGACAAATTGAATCGGACTGAATCGAAAGTTGGAATCTGAAACGGCAGTCATGAACCGCAAATTTAGCCAAAATATTGTCCTTTTTGCATTCCGTAATCATATGTACATTTTTGTTTCCAACCGCGACACACTAAATGTGCTGTTTAACCTTATTTGAGTGGACTTAGACAGTTATTTTAAAGAAGGCTAGCAGTGGGGACAGTCTTCCCAATGGCAACATGCTAATTGTTAGCATTGGTCGAATCCAGTACAGCTAAAACATTGAGGCGAGAATACCGTCAGAACACTACGTACCACTTTGGGGGTGCGTTAAATAATATAAACAGCTAACACCAAGGCACAAATCATTTTGTGTCTGAAAAATAATTATCTTACTGATTTAGCCTGATGGAAGTCATAAGTATGTTGAATTCTTTTTTTTAAACAAAATTCTAAGGAAGAAACTACGTTGAAACTCCATGCTCTGTCAAAGATGGAATGACTGCTGTATCAAAGGCAATCTTGAAATCATAGCTGCTAAATATGGTACAAATGGATTGAGCAACTGAGCAAAAATGTCACCACAATAATATGAATTATATATACTGTATAATATAAAGTCGACTGAGCTCCATGCTCTTTTCCATCCGGCTTCATGGGACTGTTCGATATAACGATATATATTGTGGGACGATGGCTATTGGTAGATTTTCGTTTCTATCGGCGTTGTCACACTAAAGCTGCAGAACTGCTTTACGGACGTGTTTTACGTCATTTCCGACAGCTTTACTTTTCTCTATACGTGGGCTGGAATAACAAACAAACACAGAGGTAACGGAAAACCAAACTTTGGCTGTGTCCCAAACTGTTATCTAATCAGGCAGCATTCAGAGGCAGGGAGGCATGTCCCAATCCAAGGTTTTTATAAAACGCTACCTGCTCTGAAGTGCCTCCATTCGGCCGGTTTTGAAGGCTGCATAGAAGTGTCCTTCTTCGGGTAGGATATCCCACAATTCTGTGCTTCCAATGCCGTTCGGATAAAAAAAGTCAGTTGACTGTAGCCAGAGAGACAATTTTGTATACAAATTGTGTTTATTAACGTGGAAGATGGAGTCTTGACATTCCTGCGTAAGTGAAAATGACGTCATGACTTATGTGCTGCCTTGGAATCCTGTTGCATTTCTGAACTGCCTGTTAAGCAACATTTTTTAGTTGCACTAATTATTCAAAAAAAATGGTATGCGATGGATGCTATGTAATCGGGACAGCGTAGTCAAATTTGCAGTGGCGGCAGCTCAGGAGGTAGAGTTCCCGCCCCGCAACCAGGGATAAATCTGTCGTAGTGTCTTTGAGCAAGACACCTAACCCCAAATTGCTACCCGGGCACTGTACATGGCTGCCCTCTGGCCCCCCTAGCATGTGTGTGTTCTTGCAATCACGTGTGTGTATCTGGGGGGATCCGTGATGGGTTAAATGCAGATAAATAATTTCACTATGTGTGCAGTGCGCTGAATGTGTGCGACAGTAAATTTTATTAAATTGTAAAACATTAAAAACACTGAGATGTTATTTTAACTCAAAATTGGGTAAGTACATTGGCCATTTTCCGTTTCCCGGAGCTGCGCAGAGTCCGCCAGTGTCGGATCAGAATACCCCCAGAAGAGGCCTGATATAATATTATATTATGTTACTTATTGCCTTATCCTATAGCAATATATAGGCAGCTGTAAACCAACCTTAAACAATGCATAAGTTAACACTAATTTCTCATAATTGCGTTGTATTTATGTTCACATTTTATTTAATACAAGCCATTTCATTTATACTTTCTCCACATTTGTTCCTTCTACAATATAATATAATCATGCAAGGTAACCATTTAAGATTTGTTTATCAAATATTAATTTATTTATTTAAATAATAGCGTTACAAAAAGGGAAAAACTCTTCTGTGTCTAGCGGGAGGTTTAGGGACTGCGGTTCCCTATTAGTCTTCTCTCCTCTGAGGTTCCTTTCTCCCTCCATCTCGATCAGAGGCCAACTGTAGCCACCTCTTCATATATATTTATATCTCGCCATCAGTAGCCTTCACATAAATGGAGTTACATCGGACTGCACCTTTGGTAGATGGATAGAGGGAGAGGAGTAGAAGGGGATAGAGTGTGTGGGGGACAGTCAAACAAAGAGAATGCACCATATTCAGTTTCTTATTTCCCATTTTTGTGTTAAGGGAGAAATGGGAAATACAAAATAAGAAAAGGCAATCAATTCATGTTTCGCAAACATATTTTAAATAATAATTAGTGATTTGGTATAGACACATTTGTAGAATATTTTGTCCATATCGCACAGCTCTACTGCTTCACATTCATAGTTACACACATTCACACTGGGAGCTGCCCAGTACAACCACAGTCATCTAATTGTGGCCACTGAGCATTTCCACTGGAGCAGTTGGGGCTTCAGTGCCTTGCTCAATGGCACCTCGGCAGCAGTTGTTGAAGGAGGGGAGAGCTCATTCACTTTCCCCACCCACATTTTGCCAACTGTTCCTGAGATTTGAACCAGCAACTTTTCTAGCCGCTAGGATACTACCGCCATTTATAGTACACTGCTATTATTACAATTACTACTATTACTTTAGCTATTACTGTTACTATTGCTACCACTACTATTATTATTACACTACTATTAATACTACTAATAATAATACAAATAATTATGATAATGAAAATAATTATTGCATGACTCTTCCATGTGTGTGTGTGTGTGTGTGTGTGTGTGTGTGTGTGTGTGTGTGTGTGTACACCTCTCTCTACTCAGCAACGATGCCCTTGCCCGACGTCAACTCATCCTCAGAACTTGGGAAGGCATATTCTATTTTTGGCCCAGAATATGTTTTATTAAATCATTTTCCTCAAGCTGAGCATATCAGGTGACATGCTCTGCAGCCCTGCTCTTTGGATTTCATATGTCTGAGCTAGAGGACATAATTCACTAGTTTTATTTTTGTCTCCCAAGGTCAATGTAGGTCTAGGTTTGAGATCCTACTGGTACCAAGATGACCAGTGACCCAATGTGTTGAAGTGAGCAGTTTAAATGTGCTATATGTAGCATGCCAACATCAATAGATCATTACCACATTCATTTAGCAACATTCATATAATTACCGCAAACAAACAAGACCATTGGTGAGAATATTGTCAGCCTCTACCGGCCTCTACACTTCATTTTACATTGTGTGCCATGGGCCAGATTTGGTTGTGAATAGGGGTGTTAACGATTAGTCGCTGATCGATTAATAATCGTTAATAATTTGGTCGATGAACATTTCAAAAGTAACGATCAAATGTAACTATTTGCGGTCATCTTAATTGTGTCAAGCGGAGCTGTTGGTGAAATGCAATCATTAAGTTACACAATTGGGAAACATGGTTACACAGAAGAAGACTCACTCGACCATGAAGCGGGCCAAAAGGAGTGTCGTGTGGGAAGATTTCACACTGAAGGATAATAAAGTGCATTGCCATCATGTGATGTTGTTTTAAAATACAACACCTGCACAAGTCCGTTAATGTACCACCTCAAAAGCATCCAACCATGTTGTTGACGTGGTCAGATGCATCACAACCGACCATTGCCTCGGTGTTAGCAAGGAGAAATTGCGATGCTAGCCGGGCGGAGGGTATCACCCAAAGGCTGTGCCACATGATGGAAAAAGACATGATGCCAATAAACACCGCAAAGTAGCCGAGTTCAATTCTAAAGTGCGGACTTCGCTGGGTGAACGAATGAAGGTAATTATGCCCATAATAATTTTATATACCCTATTGAAAGTACATATAGCCTAGTAATTTCCCAAAATCTGCGTTGCCCAGACAAAACAATGTCTGCTTATTGATAAGTTTGTTTATTTGAAACACAGGTTCAGTCCGGTGACTTGACATCAACACCAGCGATGATCGCATCGATGCTGGATCCTCGCCACAAGCAGCTGGGAATTCTGACGCCAGTGAGGAGACAGGCTGCGAATGACAAACTGCTGGAACTTGCTGCAGAAGTCGAATTGACCGCCACGGACGAAGAAAACAATGGGACCGACGACGAAGGGGGGGAGGGGTGTTCACATGCCGGTGCTGCGGCACAGGAAGCCCCGTCTCAGCCTGTGAGATCAAGGAAATTCGCTAGAATTTGCAACCCTAGTTGTGAATACGCATGACTTTAGGCCGCTTTATTATAGTGACACTTTATTGAATGCGCCTTCACCTTTTTAAGTTATTTCCAATCGTTTGATTGTGACAATTGTGCATCTCTTCCAAACTTTGAGGCTTGTATTTTGGACGTGGTGCATTGTGGGGTGCTGCCCTGGGCTCTTAAGTTGAACATGTCTCAACTTTAGCTGCGCCGCACATTACGTCAATCTCACCATGCTTGGTTTCACAAGTTTAATAAGCAGGTTGTCAGCAGCCATTAGATAAGATGACTGTATACTTTATTAGTTCCAGAGAAGAAATTGTTCTTGGGCAGAAAAAAGTGCCGCTGCTCACAGTACAATTGTTAAACACATAAATACATTTAAAAAATAGTTTCATAAATAGCCCTTGAAAATTATTTAGGTGGAGCTCTTGGATGAGATGATAAACTGTTAGCTAGCAGTATAAAAAATTGCTGACTATCCTGACAGAGAACATTGTCAAAACGTTAGTTCCATGGTGTTGGGTCAGAGCCTTGTATATACATGCTATTCGCTAGTTAGCTAGCTAGCAAGGCAGCTAAGTTCATGTTAGTTCGCGCAGCTAATCAGCTTGCTTTTATGCTTGCTAACTGATGCACTTTAGTTAGGGTGACCAAACGTCCTCTTTTACCCGGTAAATGAGGGGAAGAGGATAGAGTGGGATAGAAGGAAAGAGCAGGATGGAGTCAGCAGAGAGAGCAAGAACCAGGTGAAAAAGTGGACAGATGGTCAAGCCCGCATGGTAGCGCTGTATAAATGCATTGCATTGTATTATTATATTATGCCAAGGCAGCTTATGTTTTGCCCACGTTCATACTGGACTCCCACCATCGTGTATTGATATACTGTTATTAAATGTGGATTATCCCCAACCTCTTCAGTTATTTATATATGTCACAAATACTCTCTAATATGATTGTGTGTGATTGTCATTGCAAAGAGGGAGAGATTAAGATAGAGAGAGAGAGGAAGAACCAGGTGAGAAAATAACCTAGATAGTGGGGAGAGGGTTACTAATAGTTAAAAACACCACCACAGAGAAGGGTAATCCTCTTGGCATATGTGGCCTTTTTTGTTTATTACATCAGAAGGAATGCATCACCAACTGTTCACAGAATAGCTTTAGCTAATTGGTTCTAAACTTTTGACATCTATCGACTGTTAATTTTGCTTGGTCTGTAATCTTTTCCCCCCATAGGCTACTGGAGACCATTTTTTATATATTTTAACTTTTGAATAAATCATGAGACAATCTAATTGTATTTCATTATGTATTTTGTCATCACACATTAAATGCAAAATATTTTGCACAATACTTTATTATACTTGATTCTGTTTATTTAGGATCTTCATTAGTTATTACATCAGTAACAACTGTTACTCCTGAGGTCCACACGAAAGACAAAATAAGACATGCAATACGTTGTCCTTTATAAACCAAGTTATGGCTTTGTGGCTGAACATTAAAGTACGTTTTCTTTCTAGTCATAACTGAGAAGTTGATGTATATGAATACATGCTTTTATTAACAGGTCTAAAATGGTCAGCAGAGAGTAGCTGAACAAATTGACAACTCTTACAGTAACACGCTGTTTTGTGTACATTGGCAAATCAGTTTGGGCTCCAGGGGCTGAGCCCACCTAAAGGTCTGATCCTAGAACCGCCCCTGCTTGACCTCAACTAGGGGTGGGAAAACAATGCACCACCCCTCTCCCAATGAGCTTTCCATTTTCATTTAAAAATTTAACTTTTGAATGCAATTCACTTATGATTATTATAAGTACACATATATAATGAAATAGTGTCTATAGACAAGTTTATACAGTTTAAAGCATTTTTAATCCTGAAAAAACTGGTTTAAGCAGGTGTTTCCAAACATTTGACTGGTACTGTACATTTCATGAAAAAAAAAGTTTGTTGGGTAGAATTTTTCATCTACCAGACATTTGGCTGGTGAGCTAAAAAGTTAATTCCAGTTAACATGTCCGTTGCTGCGCAGCTGGGGAACTTTCTACATATGAGGTGTTACGCACACCCTCAACCTCGCCTGCCAGCGAGCCTTGAAGTTGCCCTCAGTAGCCCGACTGATCGGTAGAGTCAGGCGCATCACTAGCTTCTTTCATCGCAGCACCACTACGATTCATGCCCTGGAACAGAAGCAGACCCTGCTAGGTAAGCCATGAAGGCTTTTAAATGTTTGATATATATCAGTGTTTTTTAATCATGGTGCCATCATTTTGCGCTTGCGGTGTATTTAATGGGTTACTGTAGTCAAATGGTGGATAAGTCATTGAAAATCAATCAATCTTTATTTATATAGCCCTTTTATACATGTCTCAAAGGGCTTTACATTGCATGCATCATATACATAGTACATCACACCATGCACCACACTACACACATATATTTGCATGTCTTTGACTGTGGGAGGAAACCGGAGCACCCGGAGGAAACACACGGGGAGAACATGCAAACTCCACACAGAAAGGGCCAGGCGAGATTTTAACCCAGGACTTTCCTGCTGTGAGGTGACAGTGCTAACCACTGCGCCACCGTGCCGCCCATTGATAAATCACATCGATAATTGTCAATAATCGATTCCCACATCACTACCGATTCCAACCCCTCTATGATGGTATGTAAAGCCCTTTGAGACATGCTTGTATAAAAAGGGCTATATAGATAAACATGATTAGATTGGATTATATTAAGAAGATGGAATGGAGGGTTTTCAACCCTCAATTTGCAATTTTTCATGATCTACTATTGATTATTGTCTTACACAGCTACACACACAGTAGGATACAGTATACAGAGTATTATTACGCTAATGAGCAGGTCTGTGTGTCTATTGAAGATAGTATTTCTCTGTCTCAATAAAGAGCTACATCAGTGTCCTGCATAAGTCAGACTAACCAATGACCTCATCAGTTGTATTTGTTTGCGCCATGTGCAGGGTCCGAAATGAACCTTTTAGCTCACCAGCCAAATGTCTGGTGGATGACAAATTCTACCCGACAAACTTATTTTTTACCAGCCAAAAATGAAATGTACAGTACCAGTCAAATGTTTGGAACCACCTGCTTAAACCAGTTTTTTCATGATTAAAAATGCTTTAAACTGTATAAACTTGTCTATAGACACTTCCT
>OMOT01081833.1:0-11952 GCA_900312575.1 Acanthochaenus luetkenii
AGAGAGAGAGAATCAATCATCACAGCTTCATTATTCCTACAATATCTTCACACTGCAAAAGCTAAAGACTATATATATCAGCCTTTGATGCACAAGTACATTTCTTAGCCATTTTACACTAACGTGATGCCGAAATGCAATGCAAAAAAATAAAGAATGATTCTAAATTGTTTATCACGCAACTGTTCAGGGATCATGTCTTTTGAAGTGAATGAACATGCAAGAACATTAATTGAACATGAACATGAAATAGTAACTTGACTGGCAGTCCAAACCCAGCGACTGGCACGTCATCATGGCGATGCTGCTAACTCTGGCAGCCTTCATTGAGTTTACCCCCTATGAGCTACCGATATGTCTGTCTCTTCGTGCTCAAAGCAAACTGAAAATGAAGGAGGAACGCAGATATTGGAGCAATAGACATTTGCTACCTAGCAAACCCCCCGTCCACAGGGAGGTAGGCACTTAACTACTGCCTTGGTGGTTGATAGAAACATAGATTTCCATGCCGGAAATGGCACAAATGACTATGGTCATCAAGATGGGCATCAATCTTTACAAGAACTACACTATATTATGGTGTTATTCACCATTTAATTTCAATTACACGACATTATTACATACAATAACCTCGAATTTTCAACGTTATGTTTACGCTCAGCTAGTCCAGTGCTCCAGTCGAATTATTCTTAATCCATGTTTCTTCTGAAGCAGCTTACGAAACCGTGCCTTCCAGGAGACCAATCAGCTGTGTCTAGTGGCACCTCTATAGTGTGTCACCCTACCTTGCCCATTTGATGAGGTAGGGCAGATGATTGAGCAGGCTGAAGGTATAGAAAGAGTAGCGGATGATCTCTGTGATGGTCCAGGCTGTTACGAACAGCAGCACGCTGTCCTCACTCTGCACCTGGAGAAACAGACGCAAAGGATGATGGGAGGAGGACAGAGAAAAGGACGGGCTCGCGTCATGCCACGACAGTTCATCTGCTCTATGGCTAGATCTAGTTCACTTCATAGCAGAACCATGCTGTTTGTTTCAGATGCTCGTAGATCAGATCACACGCTAGGCCAAGGAAACAGCGCCGTCACTGTCCTGAGATATGAGGTTAATTACAAAGCAAATACAACGACAGAGGGACCCACGCCTCCTTATTACATACTCACACTCAAACACATGCGTGTCCACACACAGACACGCATTCACTCACACGCATGAGGACACACGCAAAACAGCCTTAGAAACGTGTCAGCACAGGATCATACATTAATATATAAAACCTAAAATGCATGTTATTCACTATAGTGTTATTGATATTAAGCATATTCATTCCTGCAACCTTACAGCAAGGCTATGTTACTTAACTTACACTTTTACTCCTCTTCAATCTATCAACAGGGCAAATAGTACATCACTTGGTCACTTTGGAACATGAAGCCACGGTAACCATTTACGGTGTTTCGTCACTCACAACAACAGAAGAAGGCAGAGAATACCTTGGAAAGTGCATTTCACAGACTACGGCGGAGAACAGATTTGTGTGTGTAATTTAGGGAAAGAAAGTGGAACTGATCTTACCTCTCTGACACTGTGTGTGACGGCCCAGGTGAGGAAGACCCGGGACATGACCTGGAATCCAGTCAGGACCACAGAGGAAGGTACAATTCCTGGGACGCAAGATGCAAGACAAGCGCTTACAGAGGGGACAATGCAACGGGAAGTCATCTACACAAGTTAAAACACACAGCTGAATTAGTGTGTGTGTGTGTCATTGCTGAAATGACCTCACTGGGAATGGGGTGCTTGTCCAGGGAAATAATTCCAGAAAGCAAAACATGTCCAAGAACAGAACTTATTTCAAGTGATACTACTGTTTACAAGACAGCATGTAACCAGCAATGGTTTGATGAGCATTGTGTGCACCCCAATACATGCTACAACTGCATAGGCATGGAATGTTGGTGTCTAGGACTGACCAGTAGAGAGTAGCCGAGCTCTGTGTGTGTGTGTGTGTGTGTGTGTGTGTGTGTGTGTGTGTGTGTGTGTGTGTGTGCGCGTGTGCACTGAGCGGATGGCGACTGCGTGGAGCCTGTTTGCTGAGGGAAAGGTCTGCTAGCTTTAGCTTCAAATCTCTGATAAAGAAGAGAATGGACTGTGGACCGTGGCGTGCCAGCAGCACACTGTGGCGCAGTCTCTCCTCATCACACTGACACCATCTGGGACAAAAGTCTTCTCTCCACTCTCTCCAAAGTGTCCATTGTCAACATTGACGGTCTACATGGTAATAAAAGAGCAGTGGCGGTGAGGGTGGAGGGGAGAAACTTACCTACAGCACAGTGCAATATCTGTGAAGGGGAAAGAGATAAGGGAAAGCGTTGATTATACAATAGGGAGAGAAGCACGTAACAGGCTAGTTTAACCTCTTTTCTCTTGTATACATTTCCCATTTTTATCTCCTACTTATGTAGTTTACCATTTTCATTTTTATGTATTCCTGTAAAGCACTTTGAAAACTCTGCTTTTACAAAATGCCATATAAATGAAGTTGTTTATTATTATTATTAATAATATTATGTAGTTCCAATATAGCTAGTGCAAAATTCAATGTATGTTGTGTGCATCAATTCATCATCATTCATTCTCAAATGAGAACGACATTATTAAGCTACACTGGTAAATGCTAAATAACAGGATGCCCATAGTGTGCAGAGATGATTTCATGAACGGAAGCATGCCATAAACAAGATCCAATCTACAGCACTACAGTGTGTCTGGACAGGATCACTGGAACACCTCATGTTGCTTAACCTCTGCACTGTGTGTGTGTGTGTGTGTTTGTGTAACACAGGGGAGGGAGTTGAGAGCAATCTATTTCTAAACTCCCTAGTTTTGAAATAGAGTGGGAGATTTTCACAATTGCTCTCTTATTTTTTGCCACATAGCACTGATAAGGGGCCTTAAACAGTCTATGTGCCTCTCCACATCCAGTCCTGAGAGTCAATCTGTTTATTGGCCTCATGCTTTTCCTAATAGTTGAAATAGGCTAGTATTAAGGAAAACACCAAGTTTTGGGGAGATTGTCCCGTTGGTCAACTTACCTGTTAAGTGTTGACAACAGAGACAGCAAACTCATCCATGTGTCCCCGGTAGATCATTAGCTACAGTGCTTCATCCTAACACTTTAGCTACACTAAGTAAGAAGACTGACCTTTTAGTAATAAAACGTTGTTAGTGGTTTTTATCATATGGCCTCTATTAGGGCTGTGCGATAAGGACAAAATTGTTTATCACGATATGGGTAGTTTCATATCACAATAACGATATATATCACGATATAGTACGTTTTCTGTAAATTTGATGACAAATTTGTCTATACAAAATAACCACATGCCTCTAGGGCTGGGTATCGCCACTGATTTGCAGAATCGATTCGATTCTGATTCACTAGGTCCCAATTGGATTAGATTTTCGATTCAATTCAATACCGATTTTGTTAGGGATATTTCAGTTACAATACCAATTTTGCTTGGCTATGCAAGAGATTCTCAGATAACTAATGCTGTATATTGTACAAGGAACCCTCTAACCTGGTGTATTATTAGAAATAGTAATGTTTACATTAATAACTGACCCCAAAGCAATTACATTAATGTACTTTTTATTTAACATGACCAACACACAGCGGTGTATCAGAAGAGAAACGACCAAAAGAAGACAAACAACCATATATTAATTAATAAGTAAAAGTAAACCAACAATCAGAAATTTTAAAAGGCTCTGAATTGTCTTTGAAAATAGTGCAATAAATTAGTTTGGGTTTATTTTGGAACAGGACTTGTAAAACCTCTGGATATTGTAAACTGTAAAGTCCATTAAACTAAAGCCCCTTCATGATGCTTTCTCACTTCTTGGAGATTGTAAGGCTGCTTTCAACACACCTGGTAACTGGGGAATTTCCCACCTCGTAGTGAAACTATGATGCTTGAGTGACGCAACCGCATTTTGGATTAAAAATAACTGAAATTGATACTTTCCAAAAGGAATCGATACCAAAATAGTTTTATTTTTCAACCTAGCCCTACATGCTTCTTCTTTTTTTCTCATTAAAAAAACACATTTTACTGTATGTTATTTCTGTATCATACTTATCAAATTTTACAAAACAACACCAAACTGACAGACATATAATTTAAGATCACTTACCATCAGAACTGCTACTTTTTTGTTTGTTTGTTTGAGATAATACTATTCACCTATTATCATTCAACATAATGTATGCTAAAGTTTTAGCATGAAAAGCACAAAATGACATGGGACACTTGGATGACTTTAGTGTCTGCAGTACATTTTCATCCCTTAACAGGTAAGTTGACCAACAGACCAATCTTCCAAAACCCGAATGCATAGTGTATTCATTAAAGTGTCCATATGATTGGATTGTAGAGACTACAGCAGAGAATTGTCCTTTTCCCACCTCCAGAATAGCTCCGGTCTGAAAGAACTTCAGTGGCTTCTCTATAGAGTAGTAGAGCCCATGGTAGCTGCCTCTGGCCAGGTAAGCTCTGACAAGGCCCACGGCGATCACCAGCCACCTAGAGGAAAAAATGAAAAAGCAAATCAGTTTAGGACTGTCAGAACAAACTGGTTTGAAAATTACCTTTCAGATAGGACTCAATGTGTGCAGGCTGAAGGATTCACATCTAGCTACCTTAGACCTAGAAGTCTCCAATGGTGTACCACAGGGATCGGTCCTAGGACCACTTTTATTCACTATTTATATTAACAGCCTTGATCAAATGTAACCAATGCACATTTCCACTTTTATGCCGTCATTTACTGCTGTGCTCCCACAGAATCAGGCTCTTTGTCAACTACAGCTTTCTCCTAATATTGTTCAGCACACCCTTTTCCAATTGAAGCTTGTTTTAAATGCGGGCAAAGCTAAACTTATGATGTTTTCTAACACAAAGAATCCTCCACTGAATCTTCCATCTATTACCACTCTTCAGGGCAATGGAATTGAGGTTGTCCCTTCCTACATATATCTAGGAATATTAATTGACAACTCTCTCTCTTTTAATCCACACATTAAGCACCTTGTTAATAAACTGAAGCTGACAATGGGTTTTTATTTTAGTAATAAGTCTTTTGAGGCTAAAAGGAGACTTGTTGCTTTTATGCATGTGCTGGACTATGGTGATGTAGTATACTGTATATGCATGCATCTGGTCAGTGTATTCACTAGATTACATTACATTACATCATTTAGCAGACGCTTTTGTCCAAAGCGACTTACAATAGTACATTTTTCGTCAACATTAGTCAGACCAACTATACAACGCAGTCTTTCATCAGCTAAACACTTCAATAGGAACAAGTAGCATGAAACACTTCAATAGGAGCAGTAGTATTATAGTCAGTCGTTAGTTTAGTAGTTTCTTTTTGTTTTAGTTTTTTTGGGGGGAAGAGAAGAAAAGAGTAGAAGGAGATATGTTTTAGATAGGTCAGTTCAGGTGGGGTCTAGGTGTAGTCAGAAAAGATGGGTTTTTAGTCTCCTGCGAAAGATGGGTAGCGATTCAGCTGTCCTGACTGAAGGGGGGAGCTCATTCCACCATTGCGGTGCCAGGGATGCGAAGAGTCGAGCCCGTGATGAGCGACTTCCAAGCCCACGCAGCGATGGGGGGGCTAGGCGACCCGCAAGAGTGGAGGAGCGGAGCGGACGAGCTGAAGTTTGGAAAATGACCAGGGATTGCAGATAAGGAGGGGCAGTTCCATGTATTGCCCTGTAGGACATTACCAATATCTTAAATTTGATGCGTGCCGAGATGGGAAGCTAGTGAAGAGACCGGAACAGGGGCGTGACATGGGAAAATGTCGGTTGTTTGAAGACCAGCCGGGCCGCCGCATTCTGGATGCGCTGTTTATCATGGAGCACTGAGATTCATCCCAAATTGTGTGAGGTGACAAATACAAAAATGCAACTTTGCAACATTTGTTCAGTACCAAATAAATAATTATTGCCCCAGCAGCTATAACAAAATGTTTCCTTGATGCGTTGATTAGTCTTTCACAGTACCTAGTAGTAGTTCTGAACCATTATGATTTCAACTTTGGCTTTGATTTATGTACAGCTCTTATTGCTTAATTTACTAAACCAAACACGATAATTGTATCCCTGAAATGTCCTTCATTTCTCCATTATATAACAAATAATTATCCATAAAAAATATCATAGCTTTAAAAAAGGAATGGTTAGTATCATGGGTATTTACAGGATCTATTAAAGGGATAAGGGATAAGGGATTTTGTGCATGGTTTACAAGGTTATTAATGAGTTATTAATGGAAACGTCCTGTCTCCCTGAATTTTTCATTATATTAGAAAGTAAGCAGTCAGAAATTAAGGAGGTTAGGGTTAGTAACATTAATGCACCCTCCTCCTCCATTACTAACTCCCTTAACTAAATTAAAGGGGCTTTTGCATGAATTAATGGCTGAATTAATGTAAATGTAAGGTTATTTTAAGGGATTAATGGTTTGTACCCTTCAATTGGCTTTTGCTGTTTGGATTCACATTGAAAATACTCTAGTTTTGAATACATTACATTACAGCATTTAGCAGACGCCTTTATCCAAAGCGTCATACCGGCGGAGGCAGCCATGCAAGGTACCAACCTGCTCAACGGGAGCAATTTGGGGTTAGGTGTCTTGCTCAAGGACACTACGACAGACCTTGCAGTTGCGGGGCAGGAACTCTACCTCCTGAGCTACTGCCGCCCCCATACAAGTATACATTGCATGCATCATATACATAGTACATCACACCATGCACCACACTACACACAAACACATATATTTGCATGTCTTTGACTGTGGGAGGAAACCGGAATACAGTGTTAGCTCAATATCCAAATCATTAGCAAATCAACTAGCTGAAACAATGTCCACTTTTAACTAGATTAGTATGATGAAAAAGTAGAATTGAATTTGAATAAAGACAAACAACAAAAAATAGGAGTAAAGTTACTTTGCCGGATGCTGCCCCCACCCTGAATCACTGTGGCCTGTCAGAGCTGGTGGTGAATATCAGGACATGTTAGGCACTGCCAGCTAATCCATTTGAACAGAACTTGTGTTCAATACAAAGCATGTACTGTGTGACCCAGCAAGAGGCAGGATAGGCCTCACAATGTCACCTAACTGGTCGGAACAGTCGCCAAACAACACCCACCATTCAACTGTTTAATAGTCTACATATCAGGGCAATACAAAGATACACAGGTTCCTCAGTCTGTGGTTCAAGCTCAATTTGTATCCAAATGCAATATGCACTGCAATAAAAGCGACCAGAGACGTTGTTTTATTTGCAGATTATAGGATATCTCAACCAAAAACATCACGTGTCATTATCATACCAAACGTTACTATAAATGCATGCTCAACATTTTACAATAAGAGTCAAACGCGTCTTTAGATGCCATTATCTAGGACCTGCAGAATAGCTGATCTGCGAGCAGTGACAAAACATGAGTAAACACTGTACCGCCGAGCTACAGTCAGTCCCGACACTGAGTCATGTGGAGGGCAGTCGTCTATTGCCTAATCCGTCTGGTGCAGGCCGTCAGACGTCTGGCCAAACAAAGTTACTCTCACAGTATTTCCAATAATTACTACATCAACAGATACAGAATCACCAAAAATAACGCGGTGGAAATATACAAGATAAATCCTGCTCCATACACACACACACACACACACACACACACACACACACTCTCTCTCTCTCGCTCTCTCTCTCTCCAGTCAGCAGCATTAGCCGGAGGAAACAGGCTACATACCCAGCTGTCATAACAACATTATAAATAACCAGATAGGCCGTAGCCAGGGCACCTGGTCCCCTCTTCTTCTTCAGGGCCACGTCGCTGTGGGCCACTTTGCTGGTCCCCATAGCAGGTGCTGACATGGCTGCACCCCTGAACGGCCTTTGGTCCTGGATGAAGGTTGCTATCGGGGCTTCACCGAGCCAGGAAACGAAAGGCTCCAGAAAGTATCCTCTCGAAGTAAGAGGGCTCACTTCTGCTTACTTCCGGCTTCGCTTAAATCCCGTTTCTGCTAGACCGCTTCTTATTCGACTGGGAATCTCACATATGGTACAATATATATGTTCCTGTTCGAGGCTTACTTGGTGAAGCCAAACAGCGTAACGTTTAAGGTCTCGTCAAGCTACTTTGAGACAAAGACACGTCTTTCAAAAAGAGATGTTTAGCAGGTGTTCTTGTTTCGCGCATGCGTAGTTATCCTGCTAGCTGACTAGCCATTGACACGTAGGTTGTTGGGACATGGGTGTGAACTATCTTGGTAGGTGAGGTCGGAGTCTTTGTCAAGGTCTCTGAGATAATACGGGACGCTCTCTGAGAAGCGCGCCCCCTGCTGCGCGCCGCCACACTTACATGCAACTCGCACTGTACTGATCCACCTGGCTGCAGCCCAGGGATTCCCAGACTTGTTCATGGACTTCCCAAATAGACACGCGTCAGACCACCCCCCTTTAATAAAGCCGTTGTCCTAAGGAACCCCGTTTGAGAAGGATTTTGTTGTTGTTGATTATATGATCTAGTGTAACATTGTGTAACATTGTGTAACTCTAGGTTGGGTGGATCATAGCGAAGCCTGTGATCAAAGTAGTCGTTCTGATCAATGTTCTCATGGTTCTTATGTCTAGTGAATTAAGTAACCGTGAAATTAGACTATTAATCATTTGCTGGGGAACCCTGGAATTCCCTCCCGGACCTCTGGACGTCCCCATACAGCACAGTGAAAGTCCAGACTAGTTGTCTTTCATTGATGTTCATCACACAGGAACGTAGTGGTAAATAAAACACATTCAATTGCTTTATATGTTCAAGTAGTCATATTATTTTCAAGCCAGGTGACCAACTCTGTGCGACCATGTGCCTCTTTTGCCCACTAGATGTCAGTGTCCTTATGGGTCTTTCACAGAGGTCCTTAATTTGAGTGTCAAATATAGTGCGTAATATTTGTACGAAAATATGTAACTGTATTGTTTGTGAAACAACAAAGCTGTGACATGGTGCCAGACGCAATAAGACATTTGTTTTTTGCCCAGTCACTCCAGTTCCGTTTTGTAAAAGACTGTTCAGGCATTATTGAAGACAGCCAAGTTTCCGGAAGAGCAACTGGTGAGAGTTTGATGGATAAGGAAGAGATATTATTTGTTTAGTCTTGGGGACGTTCGTTGATTTGTCTTTACCCAAATCGTCCGGTTGTTTTTTAAACCGTTAACATGCCTTTATTTGCCCAAAATCCATTTGACCAAGATGTTGGTAAGTGAATTACTCATTTGAAAGACACAACGTTATAGACAGCTAGACTTGGCGTTAGCTTAGCTTAGTTCGCTAGCGATGTCTTATGTTGCACTGACGTGTTTGACAGCAGCACCAACAACCTGGCTACTGTTGAGCTGTGTCGTACTTTCTGGTCTATTGTTAGCTTGCTGTGTAGCTAGCTGGTTGCTTGTCAACAACTTCCGTTGAATATATATAACGCGGAGTGGTTGCGTGTTAACTAACCGAAATTAAGCCTGTGTCGGATCAATGTAGCTGTTAACTCCTGTTTGATTGGGTATAGCTGACTAGTGGGGCTGTCCTGGTGTTGTGCGGATCACATGAGAGTGAGGTCATTTAATAAGAAATGTGTTGTTTCTTTTCACAACCTCTGATATTACCAAGTCTTACTAAGAGTCCTTGTGTATTATATTATGTTAGCTTAGTTAGTTGTGTTGTAGATGTGTGTGTTTTTCTTGTAATCATTATTGAATATGTTACCATTTGACTTGTAATGCACATTTCCGTAGTCACTGCACTTATGGTCTTTGTGTCAGGACAGTATGTAGGCCAGTTATGGCCAGCCAATAGTGCCCTGTTTTGGGCTGGCTATAGCCAGGATGAAATTAAGGCAGGGTTTATAATGAGGGAGAAAAGTGATTTCCTGCTATTCATACTAACCATTTTACAAAAGTCCACAGTAGTAGAGCATAGTTTGTGACATTTTGATAGCTCAAAAGCGCCTTTGAAATGAGCTTAAGTATTCCAGAGAACATCCCATCCTCCATTTCTGAGAAAGTGTCCTAGATGTAGACTATAGACTTATCCTGAGTTGTTTTTAGTCTTCCCTCCTCTTAGAATGAAGGCTATACTTTTGTTTGAGGTTGTTAGGCCTTGGCTGTTGTTAGCTGTTATTATTATTACTATTTATTAAACTTGCCCATTGGTATTGACATTTCTTCTAACTGATATGTTAAAAGACGGCAGCCATGACGCCAAAGAAAATTTTTTCTCATTGGATCACATGTATCTCTGTTTGGCACATTTCCAGAGAAGGCGACCAGTGAGAACAACACAACAGATGACTGGGGCCTCATTATGGACATCTGTGATAGGATTGGAACGACACCCAGTGGGTAAGCTGGAAGAAGGCACTGTATTTCAATAATCATTTGAGCAGCATTGGGGTTCATGAGAGCTCCTTATTATTCCAGTACAGTGCATTTGTTGACAATATGCAATTGGAAATAGTCTACTGTAGGTTTATCAGGGGCTTGGGAAGAGCCGGGCTCCGTACGTGTGTTTGTTTGTATGTAATGCTTTTTGCAATGCGCAATGCTTAGCGGAATTACGGTACGCAGTGTTCAGGCGGCGCAGAGCCCCAGAGCCATGCATAAGGGAAATATAGTGTGTGCTTGTACGCCAGGCAGTACGGTAGAAGTCAAATAAGCATCAACCAACTTGAGGTTTGTGCCTTGTACAGCCACATACCAGAAAGTACCTCAGTAATTTTCTAGCTGTAGTGGATAAGTCAACACATGAATTAAATATTTTGTTCAGTGATTCTCTTAGTTCCAACAACACTGTGTCTATCGCAGCACTTTGGTGTTAGCAGGTGGAATTTTTAAAGTCGGTGTAGTTTCACTCACTCCAGTCATGCACCCTCCACCTGACTATTACAAAGCGCTAGTGCTCATTTTCTATTCTAATATATTCTATTGTGTTCTATTACAGAGCAAAGGACTGCCTGAGATCCATCATGAAGAGAGTCAACCACAAGGTGCCTCATGTTGCCATGCAGGCCCTCACTGTGAGTTATTTATTTCTATGCTACCATCACACACAATGTAACACACTTGCGTCCACCAACGTCTGGAATAGGTATACCTTTTAATTTGACCTATTACAGCCAACATCAGTGAATGCATCCATTACAACCCTCTTGTGACTTTCCTTGCTGTTTATATGTGCTTATTGATGTATTTAGAGCGTGTTAGTCGTTTTCTGTCTCCAACTCCCCATGTCATTTTTCATTAACCCCTTAAGCCCGATAGCGTTAGTTATTGGCGAAAATATAAATTTTCCAAAAATAATTATTTTGGTGTTTTTTTTTGGTTCATAACTGGGGATCTAACGCTTCAAAAACAATCCTCCCAAGTGTATTTGGGCCAAGCAAAAGCTGATAGGCAGTCATCCAAATGTTTGAGTTCCAAAATACAAGATCTTGGAATTGAAGAGGCAGTATCACTACAATGCAGCTTGGAGAACGATCCACTCACTCAATGCTACCATGTGAGGTATCATATGAAACTAGACACTCTACCCTTTCAAATGATAGCAAGCAATCAATAGTCAAAGCTAAACAACTCCTGTCAGCCCCACAGCAAACACACAGTCAAACTTCGCATCCAAGTGTCCGTGTGGCAGATTTTGTTTTCATGTCTCGTTATTTCATACATTTTCAATGCAATTGTCATCAAATGCAACACATATTGTTTACTTACAGTTTCAGTTTCATTTTGAGTCCATCCACATGCTTCTCCATGTTATCAGGTTTGTTTTATAGAGAGTTCTTCACAACCTGCCCCTACATCTCCTCAACAATACTCGG
>OMOT01081890.1:0-10139 GCA_900312575.1 Acanthochaenus luetkenii
AAGTTTCTGCTGTTCCAACACTGCAGTGATATGACTGACTGAGAGCAGCCATGAAGGCAACAGCTTTGACAAGTGATAATTTCCAAGGATTTCAATAGTACAGAGCTGATGTCAAAGAAATAAGAGAATAACTCCTCTCCATGGTGTCAGTGTGTGTGGGATGGCCTCATGTCAGCCCAGCCGCCAGATCTTCAGAGCCAGCTCCAGGAATGAATCTCCTGGTTGGATGTCAGTTGGTGGGGTGAAGACATGACTCACTTCCCGTCACCGCTCTACTGTAACGTGCTCGAACCCCATTTCCTCTGTACTGACAATATCTTTTAATCCATCCTCAACCGTCTCTCACATGCCTGCCTGCCCTCCGTCTGCCTCTGTGTCCTTATAGGTGAGCACTCAACTGACTTTTACGGGGGATCATCGCGGGAGCTGCTACCTTCATGATAAATTATCTTATACACCGATACATATTTTTGCAATATTAAGATTATCTTAAAGTAGGCCTAAACCATTTAAGGTTCCAAAAAAGATGTTGTGTTGGTGGCAGCTGAAGCGATACAACAGTAAGATGTTATTACGGTATTGTTACAAAAATATTGTATTTAAAAAATATATATTTGTTTTACTTTACCAAAAATGTATTTTCATTATCATCAGTGTTACTGTCATTATTTGGCATGTGTAGGAATAGTACACTTTCTATCGCATCGTTTCCAACATAAATGTATTTCTCAGCGATGGTTTTAGAGTGTGTGTCTGTTGATTTAACCCCAGTTTGGTTTGTGGTTACTTTCTTCCCACCATAAGCAAGTTTTGAGAAAGTGTTGAAATATTGAGGTTATATAGAGCAGGAAGTAACATTTGTATCAATACAACATCACACGGCAGTAAAAGAAAATTAAATGTTTTACCATAATGCCAGAAATAATATTGGCTTTAATTCTAATAATCATTTGCAATAGTCTGTCATATTTCATAATGCAGCCACAAACATTTGATGCATTGGTGCACTTGAACCAACTAGCGTGGCAGTTTGTTTGCCACACCACAAATCTATCATGCCCTTTTCCTGTGTGAAAACACATCACCCAACATGAGCAATATGGCAATGTTGCCCTCACATTTTCACACCTTGTGATCAAATAGTTTTGCATGGCGCCAAAGAAAAGAAAATGACAGACATCACTCTTGTTCGAGGCATGTTTGATCCGAGGTGTACATCACATCGCTCTGTTTAAACCCTGGTACACAGGTAACGAGAGACCCGTCCCATCCCATCATGTTGTGGAGTTCCAACAGCACCAAGCTAGACAACGCCACCCTGTCCCTGTTTCAGAACGTGAACGCCAGCGTCGCCATCTCCATCAGCTACATCATCATCACCGCCGTCAACCTGGCAGGGAACGGCATCTCCATGTGGCTCCTCCTCTTCCGCACCTCTCCCAAGACTCCCTCCATCATCTTCATGATCAACCTGACCCTCACCGACTTGACGCTGGGGGCCGCCCTGCCCTTCCAGATCGCCTACCAGCTCCAAGGATACAACTGGAGTCTGGGACCCAGCATGTGCAGGTATATTCTTTATGTATGCAGGACGCCGCCTCTTCATGGAAATGTTGATGTGCCGTCTCCAGACATCCACAGACCTTTGCTCTCAAGCTGCGTTGATAATCCATGTTTAGTTAATTCAGGCATGCCGCTTGTGAGGACAGTTCTCAATATTCTTCTCGCCATGCTTCCCTTTGGACAGAATTTCACGCCCTCCTATCGTAATAATAACCTATAATATTGTATGTACATTGAATTACGTAGCTAAGAAAGGATGAAACGTAAGTTCAAATTGAGCTATTTATGTCAGCTTTTTGTGTTTACATTGCTGCTCGATAGCCAAAGTTGTATTTCTTTGCCTAAAAGTGGTTCCGCTTAATTTATTGCCCCCGCAGTTCTCCACCATGCCGCATAGGGACCCCACCAGTTGAGAGCCACCGGGTTGGGACGTCCTCTAATATATGTCCGAATGTTGCTTTAATAATGATGTATAAACTCCCTCTCATGTTTTCCCGCAGGTTCCTGACCCTTGTTTTCTTCTCCAATATGTACTGTTCCATCTTGACCATGACAGCCATCGGTGTTGACCGCTACCTGGGCATCGTCAGGCCCATGCTGTTCAGACAGACCAGGGAGAGGAAGTTCATCGCTGTCATCGGCTGCCTCTTCATGTGGAGTTTGGTCCTGGCCCTTCTGTACCCGCTGATGACCACAGACCTGACCTTCCACATTCCCGAACTGGGAATCACCACCTGCTTTGACGTGCTGAAGTGGGACATGCTGCCATCCTTAGCAGCCTGGGCAGGCTTCCTTTTCACCATGTTGTTCATCCTCTTCCTCTTCCCTTTCTGCATCACCACATTCTGCTACGTCAGTGTCATACGTAAGCTGGCCAGAGACTCCAAGACAGCCCAGAAGGAGAAAGCTATACGTCTGGCCGTCACTGTTCTCTTGGTCTTCACCCTCTGCTTTGCTCCCAGCAACATCCTCCTCTTGGCTCACACAGTGCGAAAGCTCTTCTATGGGGAGTCTCTCTATATGGCCTACAAACTGTCTCTCTCTTTCAGCTGCCTGAATAGCTGCCTCGATCCGTTCATCTACTACTTTGCTTCCCAAGATTTCCGACAAAAGCTAAGGCAGATTCTGAGGCTGGGGAACCTGAGTAGTGTGGAAACCGTGAAGACGGAGCGTAAAGAGAGCCACTTCTCGCCACATTACACTTTCAATGGTCAAGAGGGAGAGCACAGACGGGTGTCTTTGATCCAATGTCACAGCACGCTGTCAAGAGTGTGAGGGAGGGAGAGAGAGTTAAGTGTGAGAACATTGCAGCATCCTTTATTGGGTCACATTAAAAAATAATTTCACTTTTTATTTTTGGTACGCTACAGAACAAGTGAACATGGACAGCTGCAGTCTATTTCCCAAATTAATCTTTATGCTGAAGGGTTATGATTATTATTATTATTATGATAAGGGCGCGGGAGTCAGCGACTGGTACTGACCGTTCCTGACTGACCGCAAAAGTACGTGATAGGACACAGTGTCAAGATAACCAACACCAATACACTAGAGACGCAGATACATTATCTTAAGATGACCTGCTTGGATGGCTAGCAGCATCACTGGTAAACTGGCCAATTGCGTTAAGTCCATCCCTTGTACGGCCCAAGAAGAAAATGTCTGGACCCAGAAGTCTCAGGCAGTCTCGTGGGGGCGATTGACCCACAGAGTCCAGCGCTTGCATTATTTATTTCTGTAGTAAACACTGGATCTGTATATTTAAATGTCTAATATAAGCATCCTAACAGCTCTAGCATGCAAAAGTGTACAGTAAATGAAATGTGAATAATCCTCTGCAAAGTATATAGTTCATGAGGCTGCTCAATATGACCACTGGCTGACTGAACATAGCTGACCTTTTAACTTTTGGAACTTGGTTCCCTTTATATTCTTCTTCTTCTTTTCATAATAATAATAATGATACAGAAAATGGTATGTCTGTCTGTTCAGTTGTACTGTGTGAATATGATCTGTGTTTAAGTAAAGTATGCATTTTCACTCGTGGATTGACTGAGCATAGCTGACTTTTTAACCCTTTGTATTCTTCTTCTTTTTCTGCCAAAAAAAAGAAAGAATAGTAATATAATTATAATTTGATATTTGTGTTGTTCAGTTCTACTGTGTGAATATAATCTGTGTTTAGCTGAAGTGTACATTTTCACTCGTGGACAACGGAGCTCTCAATTCTATTCTATTCTGTTTTGTTCTATTCTATTCTAATGTGTCTGGTCTGAACCGAAGCGTGCGATTGGTAGATCCTCTTCCTGTTTCTTCACGTCATCCCGTGTGCGCCGTCACGTCGGTCGTAGCAAACCAAAATCAACCACCATTCAGTTCCTTGACTTGTGCAGGTGAGCGGTAACTTTCTACCTCCAATAGAAGTCGTTTGCAGCGCTAAGACACGTTGTAGCTGGTGTTAAAGTCGCATAGTGCGTGTTTATGCTGTATAAACTAGCTAGCTAACAACCTACCGTTAGCTAATCTAAGTTGAACTCTACAGTAAAGCTGGCCGACAGCTATTATGGCAGGACGAGACCAAGAAAATGCATTGAACAAACAAATCTATCTAACGTTAATTTATATCGGAACGGTTTTCTTATGTAGGATAGCGTTCTGTTGTAGGTGAATGACCGACTGTTGCCTGTAACATACATTTAGTGTAATAAAGCTGTTTGTATATTTCCAGGGAAACCCCATACACAATGCATACATACATATCATTATATTAGTAGACAAAGCAGAGGCGTGGACATTAGACAACAATTGTTAGCAATGGTTGCTGCCATTATTTACATGCATGTCCTGAGGCACAAGTTACTACAGTGAGTGTGGGACTTTGCCTACACTGTGTACTGCAGCTCATTGTCTTCCTCTGCACGCATTATATGTATCACATTACATTACATTATGGCATTTAGCAGACATTTTTATCCAAAGCCACTTACGTACCGTCATATACAGACATATACATACTACATCATCACATGTGAATCATCCCATGGGAAATGTGGCGCATCAATGACAGCTGTAGTCGCATGACACAAACCAGAGCTTCAGGCTGCGTTTCAACCCATGCAGGCTGCTCTGTGCAGCTTGAAACTGGGTTTAAATACTCAGAAATCAAAGTTCATGTACTTGGGAATTTTGTATTTTAAAGTACACATTGACAACTTGGTCAGGAAGGTTGGGATAAAGCTTGGCTTTTCTTTTAACGCCAGTAAAAAAACTTCTCCATGCTACTTTTATGTCTGTTCTTGATTATGGTGATCTTCATGCATGCAGCTTCCACTGTCATGCAGAGCCTTAATTCAGTGTATCATGCATCCCTATGTTTTATTACTAATGCAAAGTCTTTAACTCACCACTATATCACTATATCAAATCCACCATTTGGACATCTTGGCTATATGCAGACTGCAACATTCATATGTTTTTATTTATAATGTGTTACTAGGTAAACTACCCCTCTACCTTTGTTCCCTGCTGTATCTGAATTCAGGCAACTGTTCACTACGCTCCCAGAAATGTTTACTCAGTAATGTTCCTATGGCTCGTACAGAACTGGGAAAAACAGATTTTTACTATTATGCACCGTGGGCGTGGAATAATCTACAGGAAGAGCTGAATTTAGTTAATCTCATACCTCTGGGTGATTTTAAAAGTATCATACAAGATACTGTAACTGAGGAATGTAAATGTTTTTGAGATGCCATGTTTTCCTCCAGACTGAATAGCTGTCTCTGTGTATTGTGTGTAACTATTGAGTAGGCCTACTGCTGTTACCTTGGCCAGGTCTCTCTTGAAAAAGAGATATTGATCTCAATGAGACTTCCTGGTTAAATAAAGGTTGGATGTAAAAAAAAAACACATTTTCAATGTTTGACTGTTTAACCTAAAAGGCAGTGAGAGAGAGAAGGCCACCATGGTGCTGAACCCTGTGATTTCCAAGCTGACTGGTAAGCTGGTGGTGCTGGCCAGTGCTTCTCCTAGGAGACTGGACATTCTCACCAATGTGGTAAGCGTTCCCCTGGTGAAATTCATAGGAATTGTACGTCCATACCTTGACAACCACAGATTTGTCTTTGTTTTTGAATCCACAAAATCTCACTTTTTGAGAAAGAATATGACTTTGAGTCATAATACAAGCTAGAAAGTTGAGAAAATGTCTGATGACCGCGATGTCAATGATAATGACGGCGATAATGAATATTCTCTTGTTGCCTCATCATCTCCTATGTGTCAGGGCTTACGGTTTGAGGTGGTGCCGTCCTGGTTCAAAGAAACCCTCGACAAGAGCGTTTTCAAAGCACCTCATGAATATGCTGTTGAGACGGCCAGGCAAAAGGCTCTGGAGGTGGCCAAGAGGATGCCCTTTGTGAGTGGAGTTGTAAACAACGTAACCCAGCTATAAGACTGTATGGCCACGTTTTATATGACTTTTTAATATACACTTATTGTAGAGTAAATGACCTATAACATACTGTCTCTTGATTTGCTTTAGCAACACCGGAAGAATCCAGACATTGTAATTGCAGCAGACACTATTGTGGTAAGAGGGGAAAAAAAGCATAACAGCATTTTATCTGTTTACAGTGTGCGTTGCTTATGTTATGTTCATTTACTCAGGCCATTGTATTGTTTTATTTTCTCAGACTGTCGATGGCTTGATTCTGGAGAAGCCAGTGGACAAGCACGATGCTTACAGGATGCTGTCGAGGTTAGTGTCATGCACGTTGCCTCTGAGTTTGCATCAGAGACAGAAAACAGTCAGAACCTTGTATAGAATATGTCTCTTGTGTTTTTATTTCCCTATTCCAGGTTGAGTGGTAAAGAACACAGTGTCTTCACTGGTGTAGCTATTGTCCTCTGCCACAAGAAAGAAAGTAAGTCAAAATTAAATAATAATGATAGTGGGAATTTGGTTGGGATTTTCACACAAATTTCCTAAATTTGTGTGGGAGGTATTTATTAAAATCTAGTGTGCTTCCAGCCGGTGAAGACATTTCATTTCTAGTCTTAAGTCTGTTTTATGTTTTTAAGTGTCGACAGTCTTACGAAAAGTGTCGGATGACACTGAGGCATTTATACTTAAAGTATTGGGAGATATCAACAGTCATCTCCATGGTAACCAGCTGGACGCTCCTGGCTGGTTTGTGTTTAGGAAATATTGCTGCTGGATACTGTGACATGTTTGATTTGACAGAGGAGGTGGACATTTTAAATGTACTTTTACAAGGCGAATACCTCCTAGTTAGACAGATGAGACAGCAAATCGTTTTGATGACCTACATCGGAACGCACCATATATTGGTCCAGCCAACCAATTTAAATGTAAGATAGTTGTGACCTTACAAATTTCGACAGGTAAAGACACTGTCGGACAACACTTGATCGATTACCAGATGATCGACTTCTATGAAGAAACGAAGGTGAAGTTTGCTGATCTGTCAGAAGATTTGCTCTGGGAGTACATCAATAGTGGTGAACCCATGTGAGTATGAATACTTACTTGAACTTGCATGTGTGTAATAGCTATTGATTTGTCTTGGTGTAGTAACCTCACCGAGCATTCGATCAACGGGGGTCACGGCACTGAATTGAAACTCCATGAACCTGCTGCTTTATGGACTTTGAATCCAACATTTTTGTCCCAGACTTGTTTGCATTGAAATAGCTGATCTCGGCAAGAAATTAATAATTGACCTAGTGCAGTGAAAATATATTGGTGCTATAAGTGTGTGATGTGTTCTGACTTCTTGGAGTCTAGCATTACACACATTACCCCTTTGTTTGTGTGTGCGCGCGTACATGCATGCATATTAACATGAGGGTGTATGTGTGTGTCTCTGTGTATCAGGGACAAGGCTGGCGGGTATGGTATTCAGGCTCTGGGTGGCATGCTGGTAGAGTACGTCCATGGAGACTTCCTCAATGTGGTGGGTTTCCCCCTCAACCACTTCTGCAAGCAACTGGACCTCATTTACAACCATCATCCTTCCTCCATGGACCTGGAAAGTGCCTCCGCCAGCCTGAGCCACAACAGCACTCGGACCACCCCGACACTCACTAACCCCCCAGCAACCCAATCCAGCTGCAGTCAAGGCTCTTCAGTCAAACACAACTCCCCACCCAGCAGCCCTCTTGCCAATCAAGCACACCACACCCAAAACAGCCCTTCAGCCAGTCCGCCCTATACGGTTAGTTTTTAGTTAGACTATTTTAGATTAACACAGTGAGCAAAATCTATCACCTATGTATCGTTCTTAATGAGAAGCCATCTCTCAATTTAGGTGAAAAGGAAGGTCAGTGAAAGTGGAGTGGGTGAGAGTTCCTGGACATTGGCCAACAGCATGTCTAAACATTCACAGGGTGATGGGGCAGAGCAACAAGATTTTGACACGTTACCGCCGGCGACCAGCAGAGGGCCCTTGATTCAGCTTAATTTGATGGAGCATGAGGACAGTGAAGATGACAAACAGGGCTTGCAGCAAATGATTGAACTGATGGATGGATTCAAAGCTTCAAAGGTATTGCTGATATTGTTATATGATTTTTTTCAATCAACTTGCCATTATAGCAGCAGTAGCATCATGAGAGTAAAAAAGTCACCATGTCACACCTCAAATAAAATTGCACCCGTGCCTCAGTGACCATTCTGCCTTTTGTAACTGTTCCAGGCGTTGTTTACAGCGTCCAAGATGCGTGTGTTCGACCTGCTGCAGAGCAGGCCAGGGCTGGATGCTGCACAGCTGGCCCAGGAGATCACAGCCTCTGTGAAGGGGACTGAGCGCCTGCTGGAGGCCTGTGTGTCTCTGGGACTGTTGGAAAGCCAGGAGAGATGTTAGTCTGCCCTGAGCAAATCTGTCTCTTAATTACGACACTGTGTTGTGTAGTTGCCTTGCCAAATATTGGCGAGATATCGTCAATAGTTGCTCCGTTGACTAAAACTTGATAATCCAACATAGTAGTTATTTGTCTCCCCATAGACGGAGAAACAGGTCTCTAAAGTCACACTTTTATGCAAATGAAAGCAAACAAAGCATATTCTGCCAATGTATAAAATAACGAACTCCAATTCAGAGTTTTTTTCCGTCTGTTTACAATAATTGGTAAAGGTACTATTTCAGTCCCCTCGCCGTAGATATACTGATATACGTAAACTGTCTCTCAACTCTTGATAGCAAAGGGGTGTGTTAATAACAAATGTAGTGATTCGGTCTCTGAAGCTACCTTCCGGATCTTCTTCCTGATTCAAATAGTAAAATCAACACGAAGTTGACCGTTTTATTTCCAAAACACGCTGAATCGGGTTTTGTTATTTTATACATTGACAGAATCCGCTTTGTTCTCGTTCATTTGTGAGCTAAAAGTGTGACGTTGAGACCTGTTTCTCTGTGCAATGGGAAGAGAAATAACTACTATTTTGGATGATCAAGTTTTAACCTGCAGAGCAACTATTGAAGATATCTCGCTAATATTTGGAGTTACATCATGGCAAGGTAACTACACAACCCAAACCTCTACCAAACTTTAATGATGCTTTAATACCTTAACTAGGGTTGCAAATTCTAGGGAATTTCCTTGATCGATAGTCGCCAAAGTTAATGAACGACTAATCGATCAATCGATAACGATACACCAAACAATTTCGTATGAATATTAGAAAATACAAAATGCATATTTTTTTCTCAAACAAAGCTTTATTGAAACATTAGATAAATACACCTGTTTCATGGCATAACAGAAACATAATTATGAACACTGTTTTGTTTACGTATGATATTTTAATAAGGCTCTGGAAATTTTGCTCGCTCTTCCGAGGCGAATCAGTGACTAACACGTTCGTCTGACATATAACGTTACAAAAAATAAGATGAGCCATAATTAGAAACTTACATTTGCTAAATGATTACGAAATGATTATGAAATAACGTTTTTGGAAACAACGCTATAATAAATTCCCTCTTGAAATGAGAAAGTTGCGACAAACTACGACGGCTCAGGCCTCAGTTTCAAACTTAAACTGCATTAAGTGCAGTAACTATCCAAGCCTGTTGATTTTTATTTAAGAATATAAGCATGTTTACGTGTTCAGGTGTGAGTCGTGTGCGAAGTCTGTTTACAGTGAGTCCAGCTGCCCCCGGTACGCAGAGGTAGCTTCGCGCTAACTTTGCCAGCCTCGGGAATCTTCCTCCGTTGACTTTCCACCAATCTGTGGGACTGATATTTAGCGGTGGTAGAATATCTTTCAGAAAGCTGTCCACTTCTGTTTCCATGTCGTTGGTGCGGGTGGAGTTTTAGTGGTCGCCGAGAAGTAACGTTATTAGCATAGCATCGGTATTAGCGTCGCTTTTTCACAGGCCGAGACGGGGCTTCCTGTGTAAAGTGAATTGCAATGTTTCCCAATGCAGTGCGTGCGCCCTCTTGTGTTTCAATTAATGATTGCATTTCACCAACAGCTCTTGACACATTTAAGATGACCGCAAATAGTTCAATTTGATCGTTAAGTTTTAAATGTTCATCGACCAAATTAT
>OMOT01081945.1:0-11692 GCA_900312575.1 Acanthochaenus luetkenii
GTAATAGCTACTGCAGCTTGTCAATATGGAAATAAACCATGATTTTATCTGCAGAAAATGCATTGGAGCCAGCACTTTGTCTATTAAAAAGCGGAATAGCGTGAACATGCCCTCATGAGACTGTGACTGACAGTCTCATAAGACCTCAAGTCAGTTCATTCTACCAATAGGCCCAAATCTGTGCATTCCATTAGCTTGTTGCTGAGACTATTATTGGACCTACCTCTATCTTGTCAGTCTTGGCATCTCCCCAGTACAGCTTTCCTGCAGTATAGTCTATAGCCAGTCCATTGGGCCAACCCAGAGAACTGTTCAGCAGAACCACCCGGTCCGAACCGTCCAGGTTGGCCCGCTCTATCTTAGGACGCTCACCCCAGTCTGTCCAGTACATGTAGCTAGGAGAGAGACAGAAATGAAGAGAAAGAAAAAGAAGAGAGGTATTTGTTATGACAATTAGTTTATTTAAAGCTTAATTTATCAGACATCATGACAGTGAGTGAAATGTTCTACACATGGCAATAATTGGAGCTCCATTTTCCAATTCCTGTGACCTCATCACATCTCAACTGCTTACTACTAGTTCATAGGAAAATAATACAAAATGAAAGTCAAAATGTCACCTGCATGTTTCTAAATACATTTTTTGGGGGAAAAAACATCATTATTGGAGACATGTGTACTAGGGGTGGGAATCGGTAGTGATGTCACGATTCGATATTTTACATTCTTCTCCACAGTGGAAATTGAACCTTGCTCTGGCAGTCTTAGTGCCTTGCTCTAACAATTGAGCTACATTGGATCACATAAAGTGAACTTCATTTATAAATAAACCAGAAGGCACGCGGGGAGCAAAAACCTCCACCAACACTGAACAGGCCAAAATGCTTTGACATGAGAGGGTGAAGGTGAAGGCCGCCCTCTGCTGGACCGCCAGCAAACAGACATTTGTGTCTAACGTAAGAATCGATTCTTGGGAGTTGGTGAATCGATCGATGTTCGTGGACAATAGAATCGCGATTCTTACATGAATCGATTTTTCCCACCACCTCTAATGTGTACCCAATCATACATGACACATTTCATAACTGATGGATGGAGTTGAGCTCCCAGATCTGACTTGAATCCTCTCTATTTTGCTTTCTGGGGAATGAAGGAAAAATTATTATAAATTATTCTGTGGAAATCCAAAAAAAGATATTACTAACACCTGGACAGCTGTCAACACGGATATAGCTTTTCGGATACTAACAAATATTGTATCTTTGTACTGTAGAGCCCCTTTCACACATGAATCCCGTAACATTGCCTGATTTGTTTGTCTTGTACTTGATTCTGTTTGTCTTTTACTATTCTGTAATTTCCTCTGATTGATGTTCAGGTAGATCTAGTTGGCTCATTTTCTGTAAAGTCCTTTGAGACAGACATGCTTGTGATAAAGGGCTATATAAATAAATGAACTTGAACTTGATTAGTTTTTCCGGTAAAGGTAGCGGTTTCTTTGTTCACAGAAGACATGCCTTTCTACCTTTTTAACATAACGCTACCATTCACACAACTCTGGCAATACTGGTAAATTCCTCAATCAATTCTGAGTCCGACCAAATCGTGCATCCAAAGATAAAACAAATATTGTTGACTAACTCTTTTCTCACTTTTTCTTTTAAGATATTTAATACATTCCTTAACTATTAGGTTGCTGCCAGGGCCAATTTGAGATACAAAACTTTATGCTTGCCCGTGCCTTGCTGGTGCACACAAAACAAAACAGGAATAATGACATAATCTGAACTAGGGCTGCTCGATATGACGATATATATCGTGGGACGATAGAAAAATGTCTATCGTAAATATTTTCCTTATTTCCACATCTGTCCAATTCAAAAAATTTGAACAATCCTTCGTCAAAAAAGCTACAGCCCATTGTACATATTACTATACAAGTAACTATACACAGCCAGTGGAATAAACTTGCGCCCTATGTCACAGCGTCCAACTTTGTGTGTGCTTGTGCTAGTAATGTTATGACATTGTTCACACATACGGTCATTACAGAACATTACCAGTAATGTTACAGCCAGGGTCCAAAATTACTTTTTGGCTCATCTGCCAATGGTATTAAGTAGGTAGTATGCAAATTAATCTTTATCATCACTGTAAAGAGAAAATTATGAATACATAACATACTTTTGACAACTATTATTTAAAAACATTGCACAGGAAATAATCACATTTGAGAAGCTGGAATCAGAATTTTGACATTTTCTTCTAAAAACTGACTCAAAATGTTGCAGCTATCAATTCATACGGTTCACACCTCATCACCAGACATGCCAAAACCCTGCTCAATATGATCCTTAAAATTGACTTCTTATACCATCAGCGTGCCACAACTAAACAGCAGCACTGGGTTGTCACTAGGGGTGGGAATCTTCAGTCACCTCACGATTCGATTAGATTCAGAGCTATGATTAGACTACAAAACAGTTATCTATGCATCTCAATTTCTGATTAAAAATATATACTGTATATATATTTTATCCCTTTTTTCCCCTAATTTTGTGATGTCCAAAGTCCCCCTTGTCAATAAAATAAATACAATCAGGTGAATGAACTCTTATTTAAACAGTTTTGTCACTTAATATAAATAGCTACCTCTTTTCAATTAAATAACAGCTTTATTTTCAATCAGTGGAAAAATACTATTAAAAACTGATGATTTTCT
The DNA here is from genome assembly GCA_900312575.1 of Acanthochaenus luetkenii. Classification (NCBI taxonomy): domain Eukaryota; kingdom Metazoa; phylum Chordata; class Actinopteri; order Beryciformes; family Stephanoberycidae; genus Acanthochaenus; species Acanthochaenus luetkenii. The sequence goes on from OMOT01081945.1 coordinate 2,723, forward strand.
TGTACTCCATATCAAAACATTAAAATAAAAAGCAACTATAGAGAAATTGTGACTGTTGCATTCTGGGTAGTTACGGCAGACTTGTTTTTCATGTACGTATACATGCGGACATGTGTTTAGCGGACAGTGGAGCTCTGAAGACAGACAGCCCGTTGAAATGTACCATGCTTTACACTTTCTTTATATTACTGGTGGATTTTGTGTTCTTTGCATGGAGGTAATAAATGATCTGCCTCAAGAGAGAAACGTCTTTTGACTCCTGATATCCAGAAAAGAACCGGATAATAGACAAAGTTAGATGTTACCAGTTACGAGCAAACCGTATATGTTTATGACCAGAGGTTATCCCTACGGTCCGGAGTAGGTAACAGTAGCCTGGACGGCTACGGTTCATTGAACAGTTTAATCAGCTGGCCCGTTGTGAATCGGAGGGTCCAAAATATGCCGCCGGACCACTGGGCAGATGGTAATGTCGAGTTAGCCGTCACTTCAAACTCAAAACCACCTCTCTGAAAAACGCCGACCTCCTTGACAGTTCTCTTCACGTTTCCTTTTTGGCGGTTTAACGCCGGGTCGCCACATCTCTAATAACGTAACTACGTAGAACTTTATGGACAGACCGCCATTGGGTAGAAAGTGAGAGCTGCTCATTCGCTGACATCACGACAGGCACGGTGGACAGCGAGGGTCAAAATTGTCTCAGCTGGTCTAATCACAGAACAAATACAAATACATCAATTTTTGATCCTGGCTGTGCGTCATGCATAACATCGCAAATCGTCGTGTGAGCTGCATCCCTTTACGCAGGGCTATATATATATATATATATATGCCATGCCGGTAAAAGGACACATGACCCCTCGTTGGTGTCCTCATCTGTAGTAATACCAAACGGCCAAAAGATGGCAAGACAAGACCAAGTATGTCAAGGAGACATAGGGACAGGTTATGCAGAGCTCTCTACAAAACAAGCCTGCTAGAACTGAGAAGCATGAGGATGGAGTCAAAATGAAACTGAAACAAGTAAACAATATATGTGTTGCTTTTGATGACAATTGCATTGAAAATGTATGAAATAACGAGACATAAATACAAAATGAATGGGAGTTTAACTAGTCGTGTCGTGCTAGTCAAAATACACTAGTTGTTTAAACTAAAATCAGTGCCTTATTATGCTCCTCATTTGCTACATATAATGATTACACATTTTAAAAGTTTGACTTATGTAGAAAGTTATGGTTATATATTTATCAGATATCATAAAAACACAAAACAATATTTGTCTCTTTGTAGAGGATCATGGTCAAGCTACAGTGCAAGATGAACTAGAGTGCTTCACAAACAAGCCCCATCTCCCCATTAGCGAGGATCCGAAGTCAGTTGGCTTGGCGTTATCTGTGCATGCAATTTATGGTACAATTATAGTGTTAGAGAAAATCATGGTTTCACGATAATGATGCGCAAGGACAAGGAAAATTAAATGAGCATTTTATAATGAGATGAAAATGGGCTATGACCCCAGATCACTCAGCTGTTGGGCCAGTTTCAGCTGGTTCAGGGACGGATCTCAAAGATGAGACCCTAAAAAACATAGGGTCAGAGTGGACTAGAGTGAATCTTCCACAGCTATGCCTAACAAAGCCGGTCAGAGGGAAAAAACCATGACAAAAACAAGAGAAGAACTTTGAGAGGCAGAGAAATATGTAGAAAATACAGAAAGCTAGTACACTGGGACAGCAGAGGCCGAGCTGAGGATGTAGAAAACCTGTTGGCTAATAGACATTAAAAATATTAGGCAAGAACTAAGAAAGGGCCAGGATGTGGTTAGATGTAAACAGAGCAGTATATTAATCAGATGTAAGCTCAGAACAAGGTGTTATTTCATAAATATTAACTGCAGATGTAACCCTTTAATCAACATGACAGCTCAAATTAAGAGTACATACTATTTAAATATATATTTTGAAGTATACTCTTGCAAACTATTGTATCATGAATGGTGTGAAAGGAAGAAACTGTAGGCATAATTTATTCTTGTTATGTTTTTTTGCAACCATGAAAAACACGAAATACGTAAGTGCATGGCATTCAAGGTGAAAGATAAAAGGAGTTTGTGTGTGCCATTAGGAATCAACTGGAGGTATAAATGGCCAAGTTCTGAAATGATATCAAACAAAAATAATCCATATAAAGGTTATGAGGCTGCATGAGATAGTGGTTCCTGCAGATCCCCTTCCCACAGTGTAAAGATGATTGTGCTAGGTAAAAAGTGGATAAAGAATGCTTGTAGAAATGTATCATGTTAACTAATGTATTAAGGATAATAATGTCAAAAAATTAATTCTAACCTGCCCATCGAATGCGTCAACAACAGCATTTTTTTCACAGCTGATTGAACTGAACACGTCCATCCCCATCTCCTCATGCCTTGACTTTGTAGACTCATTCTCTGATGCTCTCACAATACTCTTCTACTAGCCTGCTAGTTTGTTGTTACCATACACATGCTTGCTAGCGGCAAACACTGATAGGATTACTACCCATCCTATCATTCAACTGCAATACATACAATTCGAATACATACAATACATTCTGGCAGCCTTAACTTGCACTATATTGAATTGCATCATATTGTAGGCATCATATCACACTGTATTGCATTGTATCTAGAGAGGGTTTAATCGAAACCCATTGAATTGTTGGCTCCTTAAAATTTATTTTAGTTGCATTTAGGCATGATTTTGCAAGGCATTTGTATGACCACCAAACGCAAAGCGAGTTAGCTGCTACAGTTACATCTCAGACTTCTGATAAAGAACTTAAATGAATGGGGTCTTGTTGGTTAGAACTCCAACAAGCGAGTCATTTGTGATAAACTGCGACCAGCTTGACTCATTCAGATTAGAACCCATGATTTCTGGCGTGGCAAACCTATGCTTTATCAACTGAGCTAAACTCAGTAATGCCGCAATCAGGCTCAGAGTGTCTTTATAGCCATGTCCCGCAACGGCACAAGTACAAGTGTTCTGACATTTTTGAGATTGTCCGATCAACAGAGTGACATATTGCTGGTCGCAGTATGCGTGTACTAGTAGTGTTGTCCCGAACACCAATATTTTCGTCATTCATTTTGATAAAAAACACTGTCAAACGCCATTATTTGTGCCTTATTTAAAACCTGGACAATATTTAAAAACAAAAATAAACCTAAAAAAAGTATATATATATATATATCATACACAGTATGTCTGCAAGTGGGGATTAGCGGATTCCAAGAAAGACATTTTAATGTAATATCTATAAATGTTTGGCTATTTTGCTATAAGCCATGCCCACTTTCACCAATCATGACCACATTTCATAAGTCGACTTCTACATGGCCCTAGATTATGTAACAAAAATATAATAAGAATTCACGTGGTCAATTATGATATAACCTTTTTGAATTGATGGCGCCCACTAGGCATGAAATACCACAATTTTTTAAATGATCGCTCGGAGTACGCGTCTACAGATTTCCATCAAATTTGATTACAATATCACAATGCATTTATGAGAAGTTTTTGTTTGGCTGTCAATTATTGTAAAATGAACATCACAAAACAATGGGTAACTTTTGTCCAGACATGCTGTCTACAAAATGTATTTAAGACTGGACTAACTTTGTAGTAGTAGTAGTGGGAAAAACGATTCTGAATACAAATCTTGTAAAAAAAATAATGGTGGACAAGAAATACATTGTTCATGAAGACCTGTATTGCAAAGTATTTTGCCATAACCAGATGAATCTTTTGACATCCATTACATATCCATAGGTAAATTATAGAAATAAATTCCTTTGTTTTAATTGAAAGATGTTTGAAATGTAGCTATAGCGCCTCCCCAAAGGCTGATTCGGGCGGTACAGTGGCTCAGTCACCTAACAGCAGGAAGGTTGTGGGTTCGAATCGCTGCCCGGTCCTTTCTGTGTGAAGTTTGTATGTTCTCCCTGTGTTTGCGTGGGTTTCATCCGGGTGCTCCGGTTTCCACCCAAAGTCCAAAGACATGCGTTTGTTTGTTTGTGTGTAGTATGGTTTATAATGCTAGTATATGATGATGTATAGTATATTATGATATAGTGTGTGTGTGTGTGTGTGTGTGTGTGTAAGTCGCTTTGGATAAAGGCGTCTGCTAAATGCTGTAATGTAATGATTCGTTCAAAATTTTACACAGTCCTTCAAGGTTAATAGATGCAGATACCTAAATGGCACATGGTCACTCAGTTACAGCCATTTAAATGTACGATGTTGCTATAGCACCACCACCTATTGGCGCAATGGCACCAAATGTGGCATGATAGTCACTGAGGTAATGACTAACAATAAATAATCACTGAGTTGCTACTTGCACATGCGCTCATGAGTTATGACAGTTTTTGTAAAATGTGCCATAACAATTTGGCAGCCAATTACAGTAAAACGATATTGAATGTCTAAAAACAAGTAGAGAACTTTTTTTTGTCCCGGTACCAAATTTGGTGATGATTGGACCATATTTGTAGGACGAGTTCATGTAAGACACATCCTACGTAGATAGATGCATCTTGACCCAAGAAATCCATGGGGGGAAAGCTTTTGTTTCTAGTTTAAAATTCAGGAGTTATAGGCCAAAAGGTAAACGTGGTTGTTATAGCACCGCCACCTGGCCTAGCACTACTAGGAATCCTCTTATTTTTGTGCAGATTATAATAAATTAAAAGCAATGGCATTCAAGGTAAAATTACAGTCTGTGTTCACTAAAATAGCACCATAATCTCAAACTGTTCAGTTACCTCTAACCTAGGGGTACCTTTTCAGTACCAGTACCAGCAACACTAGTAGTCATCATTCAACCTAGTACAGTGTCAGGGCTAAAGGATAAGTTCAATATTTTGGACCTTAGACCCTATTTCTACCATGCAACTGACATATAGATACCATAATTTCACTGATCGGTTCAGTATTGAGCTTTCTACAGGTGTCCTGCAGGCTCTTACCGGGTTACAATATATTTATATATATATTGGGCAATCTTAAAATGCTGTGGAAAAACTACGATAAATGTGCTTTTCTGAGACGGGAGGCTCAAGGTGTAATCTTCTCATATGCTCTCCTTCAGTGTTAATTTAGTTAACGAAAACTATGATTATGATTTTTTCCACTGAGGAAAACTAAATAAAAACGTAATAAGTTATGATGACAAAAACTGAGGAAATGTATTGACACTCATCTACAAATAAAAACGAGATGAAAATGTTAGGGAGGGACAGCTGTTAGGTTGATTATAAGCAACGGGCGCTTGCTTGTTAGAATTGGACGTTTACTTTGTAGCCAACTTGCATTTGGGATGGCTCAGTCAGTTTAGGTTTGACTTACTGTGGCTACTAGCTACGATCGTTAGCAACACGCTAACTTTATGCACCCACTTCAGCTGCATGTCTCATTAACTGCACAGAAATGTCAGTGCTAGAACAGATACATGGTCAAATTTCACATATGATGTTAAGGACAACAAGACCCTTTGTAAACCATGTGGAGCGAAAATCTCTGGGAAAAACTACCAACTTGAAGCGACATTTGCAGACGAGTCATCCCCAAATTCATGCAAATGTAAGCACACAAGCTGGTTACTTTATCAGATAAGCTGGCGTGTTTTTGCTGAACTTGAAATACAATACAAGCTAAAAGAAACCACCGCTGTCCTGTACTGATTAGAGAAGTGAATGACCCAGAGTTGCCAATCTTTGATCGTAAATTAAAAGATCGATTGACACTCTGAAGATAATGAGTGTACAATTCTTTGTCCTCAAATTGAAACAAATATGTAGGCCTGTTAAAAAGAAGAATGGAAGTTTGAAGAAATGTAGTATACTTGATATTGGATATGACGGGAGAAAGGAGCAGAAAAGTAGTAAGGACAAGCTGTGTGTGCGTGTAAGAAAGAGAAAAATACTTTTTGATCCCCCCCTTATTCAACCTCACAGATACAGTAGACCTCCAATGACAAGGATGATCATGGGACAAGTGCAAATACACCTGGTGCATCCCAGCAGACAATCTCTACAGCTTCAAGTGCTTCAAGTACAAAACTGACTCTAAAGAACAACAGACCAAGGAGGAGGCCATAGCAAAGTGAGCGCCCAGGATTACAGGTCACAACGATTGAAGATGAGGACTTTGTTCTAATGATGGAGACAGTAGATAGGAGGCTGACTGTTCCAAAGAATACTAAAATAAGCAATCTGATTGACACAAATATGAAAGACAACATTTAAAAGAGAGACTGGCTGCTGCCTGGAGAGTATCTATTGGCCTTGATTTGTGGTAGAGCTGTTCGATATGACGATATATATCATGGGACGATATATATGATAGAAATATGTCTATCTGTAGATATTTTCCTATATCATCTATATCGCCATTGCCGTTAAAAAGCAGCAGAACTGCTTTACGGACGTATTTTACATAATTCCCATTCCCACTTTACTACACGTAGACTGGAAAAACAAACAAACAGAGGAATGTGACACAGAACAAAACCCTTGCATTTTTTAACTGCCTATTAAACAACAATTTTCAGTTGTACCAATTATTCCACTGAAAAGAAATCCATAACGACCTACCACTATTGCACAGTAGCATGATAGGATGCTGCATCACAAATAGGAGGCATAGCACAACCCAAATCAAACAAACTCACAGCCAGTCCTATTTACTCATACAACCACAGAGCAGGAAAAAATGTTGTGCAACACAACAAACACAATCAGGATTCAACAGGATTCCTCACAGATCCCAGACAAGCTGCTGGAACTAAACACACACCCGAACGTACAGCCAGGCCACTGAATCTGAATATCAGATTACTCACACCAGCAGTAACCATCTTTAGCAATAAATCATCAATAGCGAGTAAGGACATATACAAATCCATTAAACTTACCAGGGCTATTCATCATTTGAATTTGAAGGATGGGCGGATCGAAACCGGTATCGATACTTGCCATTTGAAAAGTATCAATTTAAAATATATTTTTAATCCAAAATGTGGTTGCGTCACTCAAGCATCATAGTTCCAACTACGAGTTGGAAAACTCCCCAGTTCCCAGGTGTCTTGAAGGCAGCTTTACAATCTCCAGGAAGTGAGAAAGCAGTCATGAAGGGGTTTTAGTTTCATGGACTTTACAGTTTACAATGTCCAGAGGTTTTATAAGACTGTTTTTTAACATGTTCCAAAAAAACAAGAGATTTCTTGCACTATTTTCAAAATTAACACAGCTCTCCTTTGAAATGTATTGCAATCCGAACTTTTTACGTGCTTGACATGGCTTGGGCATATGTATTTCCCTGGCTTGTTTTCTCTGCTCCGTAAAGGAATGTGTCAGGGGCGGGGGAGCCCGCCAAGCGCCAAATGCGGGTACATTTTGGGTTTGGCGCATAAATAAATTGTGGCCACCCGCCAGCTGGCCGGTAAATAATTTGGAATGCGTCGCTGTATTTTTTCTGTGCATAGACTATTTTGACCCTCGCTGTCCACCATATTGTGACATCATCGAACCAGCAGCTCTCACTTTCTACTCAATGGCGGTCTGTTCAGAAAGTTCTGCGTAGTTACGTTATTAGAGAGATGGGGCGAAACACATACCTGGCATTAAACCGCCAAAAATAAAACATGAAGAGAAATATCACAGAGGTATGCGTTTTTCTGAGAGGTGGTTTTGAGTCTGAAGAAACTGCTAACTCGACATTATCATCTGCCCGGTGGTCCGGCGGCATGATTTGAACCCTCCGATCCACAACGGGCCAGTTGATTAAAATGTTAAAGGCCCTGTAGCCGTCCAGGCTATTGTTACCTGCTCCGAACCGTAGGGACAACCTCTGGTCATAAACATATATGTTTTGGCTCGTAACTGGGTAACATCTAACTTTGTCTATTATCCAGTTCTTTTCTGGATATCAGTAGTCAAAAGATGTTTCTCTCTTGGGGCAGAGCATTTATTACCTCCATGCAAAGAACACAAAGTCCACCAGTAATATAAAGAAAGTGTAAAGCATGGTACATTTCACTAGGCTAGCTGTCTTCACCACATCAGTGACCGCTAAACACATGTCTGCATGTATACGGACATGAAAAACAAGTCTGCTATAACTACCCAAAATGCAACACTCTAAAGCAACAGGAACAATTTCTCTATAGCTGCTTTTTATTTTGATGTTTTGATATGCAGTACAAAACTTTTTCACAATTTTAATAGTATTTTTCCACTGTTCCACTGTTAAAGAGGTAATTCACCGGATTGTATTTATTTTATTGACATGGGGGACTTAGGATAGTATGGGGCAATTGGACATCACAAAATTTGGAGAAGGGGATGAAATATATATACAGTAGGGTTGCAAATTCTAGGGAATTTCCTTGATCGATAGTCGCCAAAGTTAATGAACGACTAATCGATAACGATACACCAAAAAATTGCTTATGAATATTTCTTATTAGAAAGAAAAAACACAAAAACTTTATTGAAACATTAGATAAATACATCTGTTTCATGGCATAACACAAACATAATTATGAACACTTTTTTGTTTAAGTATGATATTTTAATAAGGCTCGGGAAATTTCGCTCGCTCTTCCGAGGCGAATCAGTGACTAACACGTTAGTCTATGACATATAACGTTACAAAAAATAAGATGAGCCTTAATTAGAAACTTACATTTGCTAAATGATTACGAAATAGATAAAGATAAATGATGTTTGTGCTATTTAGCTATAATAAATTCCCTCTTGAAATGAAAGATGCGACAAACGACGACAGCTCAGGCCTCAGTTTCAAACTTAAACTGCATTAAGTACAGTAACGTTAACTATCTAACGTTAAGCCTGTTGATTTGTATTTAAGAATATAAGCATGTTTACGTGTTCAGGGGTGAGTCGTGTGCGAAGTCTGTTAA
>OMOT01081997.1:0-11295 GCA_900312575.1 Acanthochaenus luetkenii
ATTTAAATAATAATAATAAATATGAGAATATTTGTATCATTAACAATTACGTTTCACATTTATAGTCATGATTCTACGAGGCATTGTGATGTCCTAAAATAAATAAAAGCACTACCCGAACACTGCAAATGGCAGTGAATAAATAAATAAGCACTAAACTCAATCACGTGGATATAGAGCCATAGTGGAATAGAATGGACACATCTACATTCTGTAAATAAACATGTGAATATCCATAACTCAAATATATCATGGGACTACATAATATAGATAGGACCTTTCAAGATCCACAAGTAGCCTACTCATGTATTTAACTCAACTGTACAATTGAATCTGCCCTCAGCACATCCCATTGTATTGCACTAAAAGAAGTGACTCAACAGACGATTAACAACTTGGCATTGTATTCAACGTGAGCGCTCAGTGCAGAGACTCATTAAGTGCGACGTGCAATACAAATTAAATTTCATTTATTTATACAGCCCTTTATCACAAGCATGTCTCAAAGGACTTTACAGAAAATGTATTAAAATGGGACGTTTTAAGGAATTCATTTTTTTTAATACACTGACAGATGTTTTAGGACCCATAAAGAGGACATGTCTGGGTAAAAGAGGACGTTTGGTCACCCCAGTATTAATAGTCCATATACCATCTTGTTCTCTGTTGTTATTTTCTTATTGTTTTATTTTTTGTAACCTTGCTTAGTGTGACATTGTAAGAGCCAGTGGAGAAACATTCCACTGCTCATCTTACTGGTATGACGCTACATGTGACAAATAAAACCTTCTGTGCACACGGTCCTGTGGTTGCATGCCCTTATAAGGAGCTGGCTGGGCGTTTATGTATGCAAATTCAGGTGTACGAGAACACGCCTTCAATTTAATCAGAGGCATTCCTCATTCGGAGGATCGCAGCTGAGAACACTTTGGAGGTTTAAGAACACATTTCCACACGTTCATGAATCCGGCTGGGATCTTTCTTAGGGTTGGTCTTACGAAGTTTGTAAAAAATATATTTAAGAAGACACTTAAGAAAATGTTCCAGAATGATGTCATTATATCCTAAATTGTGGGCCTAATTCTCTCCGCTAAATCTAGGAGTCTGCAGCAGTTGCTGGACTACACAGAAGATGACCTCGAGAACACATTCTGCCTGAACTTCACAGTAGGTTGATTGTCAGTCTCAAACTCGAATACATGCAGTGCTGTTTTGCATACAGTATAGAATATACAGTTGTGATATCTTAAATATGTCATGGCAAAATGTAATCTGTCAAATATTTCAGGTCACAGAGGAAAACTTTGGTGCCACAGAGGTCTTGGAACTTATACCTAATGGTGACAACATTAGTGTTAATAAATCCAACAGGTAACTTTTCAAACTCTTCTCAGCTATCTCTTGGTACCAAATGTAAGCAAATTAGCAAGAGACATGGTAGAGAACATTTTCTAGGCTAGTGCAACTAGTCAGTAGGTAACCTCTCCAAAAAATAGATTTATAGTTGCCAAGCCGCTGATGGTTCTGAGGAATAAATCAGGGAAGTTGCAGGTGAAACGCACTGCATTTTAAAGCGTATGGCCATTTGAAAGTTGAAAGGATAATACTGGTGTTTTTATTTAATTTTTACGTTTATGCCAATCGTCTAGGTTTCCCCTCTCTTTACATTCTTCCTGCTGGTGTCTGCACACAATCGGCGTAGTTGGAGATGTTAGGGCTCGTTCTCTGCCTTCAGAAGAAGCCATTTGCTGCCATTCATTCTTATACTGTATGAAAAACAATTTCCAGACCTGAAAATTGCCTTAATAAGTTTCTGTTTTATTGTTATTTAATTGTTCCCGAGTTGAGTGTTTTCATACCAGTGTGTGCATTCAGAGACTTCTCATTGGACCAAATAATATTTCTGCTTCTTTTATTGGATGAGCGAGGCCGTAGGGCATGTCACAATGTAAACAGGATGTAGACAAAACTGGCAGCCGCTGACATTGTTTGCTTTTCCAAATTACAATTAGTTTTGTGGACATGGATTTAGCATAGTCCTTATTTTTTACATTTACACGTGAAACTGCAGGCTGCCAAAGGGCTGCAAAATGTCCCCTACAAGCACTTTTTGATCCTGCAGCACAGGGCCCACTGATCCTGCAGCACAGGGCCCACTACTGAGTGCTAGAGATGCTGGCATGATCATGTGCCCTTTCCCTGACTCTGAGCTGCCAGGACAAGTCTAGGATGTTGTGGATGAACCTGACCTGGCACTCTCAGGCTCTCCACCTGTTTCCCCTCTCTTGCTCCTTCCCTGGTAGAGATGTGGATGAAAGTGTAGGGCAACACCAGCATATAGTGTGTGGAGGTCTGTTCTTCTTAGATGGACAAGACTGTACTTGAGGATTTGCCTGGCTCTTCTGATGGTGCTCCATTTAAGTCAGTGGTTCCCAACGGTCCCTTTTAACTCATCCTCAGAAACGATATAGCATTCTTATTGTTTGCATAACTCTTCTAATTTTAGACATCCGGACATATTTTTGTCTTCGCATGGAATTTGACATGTAACAAGTTTATTGAAAATCACTCAAAAGTTAACCGTTTTCTTTCCCTAGGCAGGAGTTCGTCAATGCATATGTAGACTACATTTTCAACAGATCAGTAGCCCCACTTTTGGAGTCCTTCTTTGCGGGGTTCCACAAAGTGTGTGGTGGAAAGGTTCTGGAGCTGTTCCAGCCAAATGAACTGCAAGCCATGGTCATTGGCAACACCAACTATGACTGGAAAGAGCTTGAAAAGGTTAAGTTTTGTAACTCTTGGGGACTAAATATTTGACTACTTCAAACTATTTTTGTACATTGTAATGTAATGATCATTTTCTGGTACATAGTGTAAAGCCCTTTATTAGACTAGTATTACATGAGATTAAAGATTCACAACAGTTTCCTCAGTTGCTTTTACAGGATTGTTTTGTTTTTTTACTTATCTGTTCTGAAACTGAACTACATGCCCTCAGCCTTTATATATCTGATGTAGGAAGTCTAAAAAAGTAAACGTATTCCGATGTCTAAAAAGTGGTTAATTGGCATGTCAAAAGAATTCATTAAAAAAAGATCTAAAGGCGTTAAGGTCCTATTAAGAGAAGAAAAAAAATCAAAGGCCGAATTCACAAGGAAATGGATTTGCACACAATTATTAGTGTCCCCAGTTAATAGTGGCCCATACAATTAGTGCTTCATTTCTATCCTTGCTACAGTATAAATGCCCTTAAATCATGTGAAGCCCACTTATTCAACAGGACTTCCTCAGTGTATGATAGTACAAATACTTTTTGTCTTCACTTTTCAGAGCACTGACTACAAAGGAGAATACTGGGCTGATCATCCCACCATCAGGTTCTTTTGGGAGGTATTCCACGATCTTCCCTTAGAGAAGAAAAAACTGTTTCTCTGTAAGTGCTGCCCTCTATGTAAGCCGTTGTTTGTGCCAGGTGAAATTACAAATTTTTGTGCAGCTGTATTAGTGAAACGATGCCTCTTGGCTTCAGTGTTCCTCACAGGAAGTGATCGCATCCCCATCTTGGGTATGAAAAGCCTGAAACTGGTGATCCAGCCTACTGGTGGAGGGGATCACTACTTACCTGTCGCACACACCTGCTTCAACCTGCTGGACCTGCCCAAGTACACAAGTCTACAGATCCTCAGTGACAAGCTCCTTCAGGCTATAGATCACAATCAAGGCTTCAATCTTGCCTGATGGTGCACAACCCCACACTCAGACTGTTGATGGTAACCACATGCCCACTTTCGTCTGCTCTGAATCCGGCTCTTAGACTTGAACACAGTCATTGGTGTGGAAGAACACTACTTTGCAGGGGCCCAAATGACACTACAAAAGGCTTAAGGATTTGATGTCTGGACTTTCAAGCTAATCTTAACTTTGATATCGTAGCATTTTTTTTCATGCCACCACAGTATTTGATGCTCAGCTCATTTGAGTTTAATTCACATTATTTGATCTCTATTGTAGATATGCTTTTATTCATGTTTGGATATGATTAGTATAATAAAGCCAAAGTACTAGTATATACTACTGAGCTCAGATCATGTAAACTAGTACTCTTCATGTTTGACACAACCCTATTGTGACAGTTGAGCACAGTATGAAGATGTGCTTAGAAGTTGAGTTGGTTTTCTTGGCTGTAATAAACAATAAAAAAAACTAATTACAGCCATTTAAATGTGATTGTTATTTCAGAGTAGCTTCACTAGTTGTTTATGCATTATTTAAGATAATTAAGTTCAGATAAATTGAGCCAATAATTTTTCATTGAATATGTAGCCTAAAAATAATACATTATATGCTTTCGTAAACCTCTCGAAAGCATCTACAGGTAAAGACTGATTTAAAAATAAATAAGACATGTTCTGATGGACCAGTTGTATAATTACAAATTGTGTCATTAAATCCTGTAGGACCAAACCACTGCAAAATTCACTCCACATTTCCAAACCTGCTAGAGCAGATGAGGTTATGAAGGTCAGCAGGTAACGGTGTCAAAACAGGACACCTTAAATGCACCTGGTAACCTGTCGGACTACATTTTCATGAACCATTTTAGGACAGTGGACTTCTAAAGACTTTCTATAATACCGTTGTCTAGCATAGTGTGGATTCAATATAGTGCCACAATTTGGAAGACAGTTTTCTGAGCAGACTTCAAGTCATGCTGATGTATGCTAATGTAATGGATCACTGAAATAATGGTATATTTTTCCTATGTTCCATCTTGTTATGCCATTACATCAAAACGTTCCACACTTATTTCAGAACTAGGTTCAGAATAGGAAGTTAACCATCCTTTCATCAGAGAATGTTAATCTGTTTTAATAAAAACCTAACAGATTTATTATATTGACAATTCAGTTCAGGTTGACATTTTTAATGACAGGAAACTACACTTTTAAATCATATGCACACATTGTGGTGTATGGCAATGAGCGAGGCAATTAGCAGTGACCGTTGTCCCAGTTGTGAAAAGCTTGTATTGGAACGTAGTTTCAGTGAGGCAACTCATGGTGGATCAGCTTATAGTGAGACCCACAGGAAGGACAGCGCTGGGCATCTCCCTCATGAAGCCAGAACCACACAATAGCAGTGTTGTCCTCCTCACCTACAGAGCATTACATCATGGTAAACTTACTGATTCGTGTACACTAGTCATAAGAAATCGTCTTTGTCTTCAATGTACAGCATCAGCGTGGCACTTACACAGACAGCCCACCAGCCTCTTGGTGCCAATGCACGGGACGATGTGAGGGTCTTCCCTGGTTCCGGCGTACTCCTTGGGCTTCAGAATGCTATAGGGATCCTGCAACGTACAGTTAAGAGACAAATGAGCGTCACGGTTTAAAACTAAAGTAGAATATACTAGTGCGCCTGCGTACAGTAGCTTACCTTTCCCCCTTTGAAGGCCTGTAGCGCGCGTCGCTCCAGTCCAGTGGCCTGTTCGTCATCTGTTGGCACTCCTGCAAAATATCCCCATGCCTTGAGCTCACACCTAGCTTCAACTGAATTACTAATGTCGTCGCACACATGATGCGTTATAGTGCGACTTGGGTGCGAGTGAAAGTGCACGTCGGCACCTGACACCACCCGCACCAGGCTACTGCAGTCCTCCATCAGGCTACTGGCACGAACCCAAAGGAGGTGGGTCAAGCAGAGGCCTCCCCGCGGCTTCAAATCCAAATGACCTTGATTCGTTTGATTCGAACGTTGTGGTCATATTTCGCTTTGGGTTCATCACAAATACATCGTCTCTTACTCTACTGCGTGTGAACACCGGGGGAATAAAAAGCACTTGCTGCGCGGAATACAACGTCACAGCCACCAAACGTCACAGGGAACTGAAAGCTAAAGCGACACTACCAGTAGTCGCTCAAATCAACCCGCTCTCGTTCCACCGGTTAACGTGACCACGAACCGCGACAAACAGCTGGTCTTTCCCGGTTACTTGCAGATGTGGGCTAGCTCGCCTGACTACAGTCTGTACATGTTGACGGTATTGAACAGTGTAACTGACCTTTCCGAGTGGCCATGGCGCGTCGAAGAGGTCCAGCCGCCGCATTGTACCTCGTCAACTGCAATGTTGTTGAACAAGCTCGGAGTAGAAGTCGCCCGGACATATTGGACTCACTTTCAGGTACTGAGCATGACGCGTAGCGACTGTCAGTTGGCCTTAAACGACCCGCGGTTCGAGTGGCAGAGAGGTTGTCCAATCATAGCTCGAAACCCGCTGCGTTAACCAATGAAATTGGGCGGTGGGGGCACGCGGAACATTGTTATGTTATTAGCCATGTTAGTCATGCCTGAGGGAAAACCCTCTGATCTGTGACGGACCTGTGACCTTACTGTGCACTTCATGGTCGTTTTTTGTCACCCATAATATAATATGTTATAATGTTGCTGTGATATTTGTATAGTATCCAAATAAAATGCAGTATATCAATATTATAGTTCTTTTTTGCACTCCAATTTCTGTGACTGCTCTCTAGTATCAGGCACATTTTAGTATGCAAATTTCACAATATTTATTGATAAATTATGGTTGAAAAATGCTTAAACAAACTTTTACAATATAGGAATATAGCACAAAACCAGCACTCAAAATAAGACTGATTTCTAATAGGAAAAGCAGAGGAATTGAACGTGTTGTCTTCAAGTCATGATACACATTTTTTTTAAGTGCTACTAAGTTTGACAGTGATAGTGTCTACTAGTTTTTTCCTGCACATGAATTATTTCTAAAAGCAAGAAAATTATCAACTTAACAGCGCTGTCATGCAATAAGGGAAATATTTGTACATGTGTTTCCACAGACAGCCCATCTTCTAATTGTGTTCCTCTCCTGTAGCTAGAGGAATCTGAATGACTTCAGATAATTATGAGGTTTATACAAACCCCATCCCACTTAGACAAGTATGGAAGTCAGTGGTAATGTACTCATTCCCTAGAAAGTATGTGCAACAAGGCCTAGTGTATATGATGGCAAAATAAGTTTTGCATATCCAATTGGTTCTAGCTAACATGTTCTGACAATCAATATATTTTATACTCCTTATTGAATGACTTCCATTACAATGGACATTATTACATGATGCACATAAGCAAAACAAATGGTCACAAATGTGAATGTATTAATGTCAACTTTAGGGCTTTACTTTATCAACAAATATTACCAATTTAAAAACACACATTACAGGTACCCTAGGGACTCCCTGTTACCTCTACCATTTTGGATTTGGCGTGGAGATTAAAATAAATAATAAAAATTAAAATCACCAGGTATACAAGTCTGGGGAATCAAATGTGGGTATCGGTCATGTTTCAGTGGGTTGAAAAGAGAATAGACTCTCCACTGCTAGGTAAGTAACAACATAAATGTATTCACACAATCTAATTAGCAACTGCCTGATTTTTGTGAGGCGTGTTATTTCATGTTGGCAACTGACAGACAAACTTAGCTTACGAGTTCCACTTAGAAATTGACCAAAGAGTAACAGCTAGACCATGTTCACAAAACGTTGATACCACGGTTAACAGGCTTCACAAGTGAATATGTGACGACAAGAAGACAAAGACAACAACATTTGAACTACATGAAATGTCGGTAAGTTTAGATTTCGTAATTTCGGAACTTCCGCAGTAGACTAGATGGTGAGTCAGCAGCCCAACGGAAACGTCGATGGCAGTTGTCACCTAGAGAATAATGATGTGAAAGGTCAGTTCACTTCATTAGGTCTACCAATGTAATATTCTAGACAATTGACACTTCTGATTGGTGCATTGTAAACAGTGAGTTGTTTCAATCAGGGTTGTATTGTAACAACTGACAATGTAATAACTTTTGATAATATAATGACATCACATTATTACATTAACCAATGATTATTACTTCATCGGGAAGGAGGGGGGGTAAGATATTTTTAACAGATGACGTAATAACAATATTGACTCATAGTGTAATAACTAATAAGAATGAGAATCATGTAATAACTGGAGTTATTACTTTATTAGGTCAACATTGTTGTTACGTCATCGGTTAAAACATATCTTGCATCCCTTGTGAAGTCTTAATCACCTGTTAATGTAAGAACGTGATGTTTATTACGTTAGGTTTGATCGCATTATCTACCCATTTAGAGGGTCATTTTATTCATTTCAACAAGTTCTTACGCCATTCAGCAGTCAAACTGATGTATGTTCATAGTAGCCCAGTAATATGTCAGCTAGACCATAAGTTCCCAACAGAATACTGCTGGTTTTCATTCTAGCCATCTAACAGGGACCGGTTTAGACCTGCTACACCAAGTGAATACAATTAACTACCTGGTAGGATCATGGATGTTTTAAATCAGTCCCCATTATACGGCTACAATGAAAACCAGCAGGGCTCTGCAACAGAGCAGAGTTGGGAACCACTGAGCAGATTATTCTCCAAAACAACAGATATCACAACAATGTGAAATGGCAGTGGGTCTTGAACTGCAAAACAATATGGTCATATGTGTATTTGGATTGAACAGATTTGTTTTTCTTACAATTCCAAAACTTCAAGACAAATGAATAAAGTAAATTTCCATACTCTTCCATACGTTTAGGACATTTTGAAATATACTCACTTGAGGATGGCACGGCTTCATGTGAAGGGATCCCTGGTGTCTCCTGCCCAAAGTGAAGGTCTTCTGCTTGAGAAGTGACTGGGATTTCTGCTTTTGTGTCTTCCAGCATTGGTTCCTTCTTGTTTCTCACAGCCCAGTGCATTGACTGAAAACAGGTTACCAAATGTATTACAAGGCTCTCTTGTTATAAAGATTCAACAGAAATCAAAGTTAGGAAGTTACATACTGTTTTTACAGAGTCATTCAAGGCCTGCCAGTCATGGAACGGAATAGTAACCCCACTTCTTCTCCAGAGGTCGTAGTTTTTTCTTTTGCTCTCATTGCATAAAACCTCTTTGGCTTCCTGCAGCTTTTGAAAATCTTCCACTACATTTTTTACAAACGTCAAAAAAGAAGAAAAAGATCATGGTATGACCTGGAACAAACATTACATTACATTACGGCATTTAGCAGACGCTTTTATCCAAAGCGACTTACAAACCATCATATATATATATATACACATACTACATAATATATATATTAACAAGGCATAAGGAGAAACTGCCTACTCTTTGTATGCAGTAGTAAGCATCTTACTTTTAACATAATTTGCTTTGAAGTCATTATGGAGCCGTCAGAAAGGGGAATAGGATATTTCTGGGATAAGTACGAAAAGTGGCGGTGCAGTGGTAAATAAAACTAAATAAAAATTGTAATAAAAATATATTAAAAAGTCAAAAGTCGTAGCACTTGAAATTTTCTTTTAAAAATATATATAATAAAATCACAGCAATGGTCCACATATCTACCTGCTTTTGGGTTGTCTGGGTGTTTGTCTGGGTGACATGCCAAGGCTCGGATCTTGTACTCATTGACAATCTGCTCAGTCTGCAAGAAAGATATTTCACAATATTTCATTATGAACTTTACATAACAACTTATTTTCTTCGTCTATTTTTGAGATAATACTGTTCAATGTATTATAAACACATTCAAACTTCAACAGCACACTTCCATGTGACTAAGAGGTCACAAACCAAATTAATTCTAATTTTTGACATCTTCCTTCTGATTTACGGATGTTACTTTTGCTAATCGTTACTTTCGGACAGATCCACGGAATATGAATTCCCACAATCAAGCTGACCTTAATTGTTTAGGGAGGTGATGTCCCAGACTTTTGGGGTCCTAAACAAGATTTGGTTTGCCTATTGGTCAATCTTAAGTTCATCCAGGTTTTCAGTGGCATTCGGTAGCAACAGATCCCACTCCCTACAACACAAACGTTCCTCCTCTCTGGGCGTCTAATTTGTTCTAATTTTACTTTATTTGTCAAACACATGCACAGAGCACTGCACACATAGTGAAATTACTTATTAAAGGTCCAAAATATAACATATTGTTTCCTATGGAGTCCTCTAGTGGCTGCGGGGCCCTAAGCAGTGGCTTATGTCGCTTAATGGGTAGGGCAGGCCCCAGCTGGATTGTTCAATAATAGACTACAGAAAAACGAGATTCAACGATCCCGGGCTAATAGGCTACATAATTGAAACACATGAATAAACGTTTCAATGCCAGGCAGCTATACAAAAAATAGTTACAAATACAATACAGCAAAAAAAATACAACTATTTTCCTTCAATACTAATGATGCGATGTGAATAAACGTCGGTGAAATCGCCTCCGTAATGCTAGGAGTCCTGGTGAGCCAAGTCTCAGTCACGTGAGAGATTCATGCTGCATTCAGTGAAACTCAAAAAGGTGGTACTTTTGTGGATACTTATACAGTATTGCTGCATTTATACAGTATTCTATTTTTATTTTTAACACACTAAAACACACAAACGAATTGTATTTCAGGGGGTGCTATGGAGGTGCTATGCCTCCTCTAGGGGGCGCTCAAGCACACCCAAGCCCCTCCCTATCCTGTTCCATTTTATTAAGGCAGATAGGATGAAAACACATGTTTCGCTTACTGTGTCGATGTGTTCAGCATGAATCTAAAACCTGTTAATATGGACATACATGTGGGTCAAACTTACTGTGACCATCTTTTGAGTGCAAATACTGTAAAACAACAATGTAGACAGTAAACAGTATTGCTAGTCCCGTTGACATATTTTGGTGAAACATCAACAGGTCTCTGGGTTCAGACTATTCCCTGGAGCGATGCATAATGCATGAGCCTTTTAGATTTCACACTTTACAGACTGCTGACGATGTGCACATACGCATTTGAGTTTAGTTTAGTTCTCTTCCACTTCTCAACCCGTAAACCAGTATGATTGTGATTTATAGAACCAAGACAACCGTTATACCTCCCAGCAAATAGGCAGAGCCTGTTTAAAAATATATATTGTGCTGGAACTTACCGACGATAATTCATCACATCCTAATAACCCGTAGTAATCCTCCAAGTCCTCTGGTTTGAAATTCAAAACAGCCTCCATAAAACGTACAACCGGAGGGAAATGTGTGAGGTTTGTGGTGCTGCAGCTGCTAGAGCGTCTGCTACCTTGGGACCACAGCTGTATGTTGGGCTGCTGCTGCTGTGACTCACTCGCCGACTAATAGCTGATCTGAACGTCAGCTGTTATTGTGTCAGCTGCGAGCTATTCTAGGTATGAGTTTGGCATTTTGTCATTATTTG
>OMOT01082016.1:0-17651 GCA_900312575.1 Acanthochaenus luetkenii
AGAACGAGCGTTCAATTTAAGAATCAGTGGCGTTCCTCATTGGAGGAGCGCGGCTGAGAACAGTTTGGAGGGTCAAGAACACATTTCCATGCATTCATGAATCCGGTGGGAATCTTTCTTAGGGTTGGTCTTATGAAGTTTGAAGACATTTAAGAAAATGTTCCAGAATGAGGTCCATTGTTTTCTATTAAGAACTGCTTCAGTTGTGCATTCACAGGTAATTTAGAAATAGGGTGATAATTATTAACATCAGAGGGGTTTCTACCCTTAAGTAGAGGAAGACCTTTGGAATAGTTAGAAACAAAGCTCAGATTGAAAATAGAGGCAATGGGCTCGGCAATAAAACCAGGAGCTGTCAGAAGGCTGTTTAGAAGGGATGGATCTAAAGAATATTCATGCATACTTGTGTGGAAACTGATCAAAATGTTTCATTAGAATCAATTCCAATAGAATGTTTATCCAGGTTTCCAATAGACAACCGGTGTAGTATTGATCAATTCTACAATAAATATGTAATCATTCAAACTGCATCATATTCATCATATCAGAGGTGGACCACACGGACTGGAGCAGATCTGAGTTTCAATTAAAGGCTAATATCAGCCCCATATATTGGTCTAACCTTAGTACAAGGTATTGCATTTTAAACGATTAACCAAGACTCGTGAATTTGAAATAATCTAATCTCTACTGCTTTCATAAGAGCAAAGCAGCTCTTAAATTACAGTATAGCAGCGGCCATCTCTTACCTGCTCCTGTGTCAGACCTCTGTACCTTATCCCTCCATCTCTAGGCGGACGGATGATAGCACAGCCTGAAAGAAGACACCAACAATCAGATACAGTGGGGAAAAAGATCCAGCCCTCCCTCCAGCTCCTATCTATCTTAT
Source organism: Acanthochaenus luetkenii (assembly GCA_900312575.1). Classification (NCBI taxonomy): domain Eukaryota; kingdom Metazoa; phylum Chordata; class Actinopteri; order Beryciformes; family Stephanoberycidae; genus Acanthochaenus; species Acanthochaenus luetkenii. Next base: position 890 of record OMOT01082016.1, read on the forward strand.
TTCTCCTCTGTGCGTTAATCTGTTGCTAGATAGATGGCTCTGCTACTCAGTGCTGACACTAGTGTTGATGGCCACTCTGCCTATCTGCAACTTTCAGAAAGCCAAATGTAAATGGGACTGGCAGTAGCATTTGCCTTTCTTTCCAACTTTGTCTTGACAAAATATCACTGAATGTAAAGAATCTGTCAATACCACTGTCAAATTTTACACTAGCATCAAACTGAAACTCAATTAGAAAATAAACCTGCATGAAAATTATAATAATTACTGCATTTAAGATATTTCAATACATTTCAAGGCCTTACTTTTAGATTAAGATTAGATTTAGTTTTTCAGACTTTTTCACGACCCCACCACTAGATGGGGATATCTGCTACATTTTCAGCAAATGGTAACGATCGATATAGGCTGGTTTCCAGTATATGGCAATGTTTTTTCCCCCCTAAGACAGCATCCATGCGAGGCTTATGCATGTTGCTGCCAGCAGAGCTGATCTGTCAAATGAGCAATGGCTTCACGTGAAGAAACTGCTTTCACTGGGGTGGAAACGTAATAATATTAATTGGGGGTCCCATTAATCCCCCCCAATTATGTCTGCCTTTCTTTCCTGTATTTTGACTTGCTCTGCATTTTTAGTAGCACAGACTTTCAAGCATAACCATGGCCCTTTTCAACCTGGACCCTTTTTTCGCATCAATGGATTCTGACCAAAATAAAAAATAAAATAAAAATCTGCTCTCCAATGCAGTCGAATAGGACACTCCAAAATTCAACCCCAAAACCACCCAAAGCATGTCTTTTTCAACACACTCACTCTGTAATGAGACATTTTCTGTTTATCCATGAACTGACCACAAATTATTTATTTTGCACTACTTTACACAGCGTTGCATTTAGACAGGCAGCTGCAGCCGGATGGCAAAGAAGAGACAAGGAAGTGCTTAAGCAACGGCCACGGTACCATCAAAATTGTATGAGAAAGGTATGACTTCAGATCATTTTCATTTACACATTTGACTGACATGTCTAAATACAAAGTGAGCAATCGATGTGTTGAAAAATACATGCTTTGGGTGCTTTTGGCTTTTGTGTCCATTGGCCCTATAGGACTGTGTTGGAGAGCTGCACCCTGGCAAGCAATAAGTATAGATACAGTATATAATACAGTATAGTGAAACAATTGACGAGATTGTGGTCAGAATCTATCGGTATGATGGAAAAATATCAGACAATAGGGTCCTGGTTGAAAATACAACCAACAGTTGTACTAGTCATTTCGAGAATAGACATATTCTTAAATTGGCAGACGACTCTGTTATTTTTGGTTGAAAATAGTTTGATTAATGTTTGGCTTTCAGATCAGGGGTTCAGTTTAGAAATGTCTTTCTGTATTTCACATTGACCAATAATTCTCCTCACACACTCTCTCTTCTCTTTTGCACACTTTTCTCATGCAAGTCGCTTTGGATAAAAGCGTCTGCTAAATGCTGTAATGTAATGTAATGTAATGTAAACTTGTATCTGTTGTTTCAACCTTGCTGCTGTAGAGAGAAAACAGAGTTGCATTATAAGTCTGATTGGTCCTTTAATAAAAACCAGGCTACTGAGGGAGAAAAGGAGGGAGCGAGAGAGAAATAAAAAGGAAGAGTGGTAACAGACTCTTTGATGAAGATGTCAGCCTAGCTTTGATGTAACGTTAGATGGGAAGTGACTTCAATGCTTCTCCAATGCGTACCACCACCCACCCCATTACTTCGCACTATGGCCATCAGTAGTTCACTACAGCACAGAGAAATCAATCAAACCTCTTCTGTGTGCTGGCATTCCTTGTTTCCCTGCTAGTTCACGCTCAGCCTCTATTTCACTGAAGCATTATCATAGGTACTTTCCATGTATCTGATTATCTCTAGTCTTTCTGTCTCTTTTTACATCTGGAGCCTGCAATTCTAGCCACAGCGTAAAGCCCTAATTACTAAGCATTCACCACATTTCTCACCAGAGGGCAGGAAAGACCACTGGACGTGACTCCCATAGCAAACACCCCAACCCCCACCCCATGCACAAAGGGGAAATGACAGCTCGCTAATCTGGCGGAAGGTTTATGTCTGTATTACAGAGATCTGACATCTGCCTCCGAGCATTAATCAAACCATGAGCTAGGATATAAAAGGATGACAATAAGCACTATCCGTTCACTTTTTCAGCTCCCATTGGTTGCAGATTTGTTTTGAAACGCGGGGCTGGGCCTAGTCTGGCTGTTAGAGGTGGGAAATGGTGCTTGTCCGGTACTAATCTGTGGCAGTCATTTCATGCCAAGGAGCTGACTGACATGACAGATAAAAAAGGCCAGAGACATAAATGTAGAATACTAAATATATACAAAGCAATCTCATCAAATGGTAGACATCTGACCATGCGAAGGTAAACCAGTGCCTGCCCAGCAAGCATTTTGACGTTGAAATGACAGTCTGCACCAATTTTGAAAACCTGCGTAAATATAGTTAGAACGTTGAGATGGCGAGCATAGTTGTCCATAGCTGCTACCTGCATCGTTCTGTGAAATCAGGACCTAAATATCTTTATGATAGCAGTTCAAAACTGTTCCTAAAGCTGCTTTTTAAGATTACTTTGATAGTTGACAGTAGAGAGAAAAAGGAAAAATTGGGAAAGAGGGAGGAGGTGGTGACATACAACAAAGGTCTGCATTCAAACACAGGATGTTGCAGTTACATGGTATTACCAGGACACTCCTCCAAAGCTGTATAAATATACATTTTTACAGTGCCATAATGTCATATTGTCAAAATGTGCTTGTTTGCGCTGATGTTAAACATGGCCTCCTCCTGCATGTCGCTGTCCATGGAATGCTTGCTGGGTACATGCATTATGAAGTGTCTCATTCCAAATTGAGAGGGCCACCATTTGAAAAATGTGACACCTACTCTGACAAACACACACACACATCAGACCACCACACCCACAGAGCATCCATTGTACTTGTACCACCATCTCTTTGAACAGCCAAGACAGTCTGTCAAAGAAAACACTTCTATATGAGAAAGCCCCGTCATTACCGGCAGATGTATTGTGTACAGCCACACTGAGCGAGGGGAACACTGAGATGATTGAGAGAAGAAAGGGCAGTGCCATCCCTCCACCTGTGAAAGAACACAGAGAAATATATTGAAAGGAGGAAGCAGAGAGGGATACAGACAGAGTAGCGACTGCTCCCAAAAAAAGCTAGAAAACACAAATTAAAGGAGAAATCCACCCTTATTATTAGGGATAAATGCATGAGACATTACTTCATATGTTGAATACAGGGTAGATGCCATGCCATAGCTTATTTGCAACCCTTGTCCCTGGCTAGGCTTTTAGAATTAAAACAGGAAGTACAGGATATTGACAGAATATTTCTGGTGCAAGGTTGTTCACACACTTACATTTTGTTTTAGAAATCAAGAATTTACAAAACTGTCAAAACTAAATATTGTATTAGGGGTGTGGCCGGCATCATAGACACGTCCTAATGATCAACAACTACTTCAACAACCGTGGCTCAGTGGTTAGCACTGTCGCCTCACAGCAAGAAGGTTGTGGGTTCGAATCTCCACACCAGTCCTTTCTGTGTGGAGTTTGCATGTTCTCCCAGTGTTTGCGTGGGTTTCCTCCGGGTGATCCGGGCACCTCCCACAGTCCAAAGACATGCGTTTGTGTAGTATGTATATGATGTATATTGAATTGAAACCTTTATTTATTCAGGGAAGACAATTGAGAGCAAGCTCTCTTTTACAATGCTGCCCTGATTACAATGCATATGTAGTATGTATATGATGATGTAGTATGTGTATGTATATGATGATATGTAAGTCTCTTTGGATAAAAGTGTCTACTAAATGAGTCTGCTAAATGCCGTAATGTAATGTAAATAGTTGGCTAGCTAACAGGTGATGCCCAGCTTTGATTGAAACCCTTTCTCTGGGGATTGTTGAAAGGCATTCTGGGAAACAGGAAACTAGAAAATGCGCTCAGGAGTGCAAACCTCTGTCAATGAAGCCATCCAAAAAGCACAGGTGTCAACTTATCCAGTTTCCATGCATGAAATGTTTTTTTCAGTGCTTTGTAAGTATACGGCCATATAAAATAGTCAAAACGTCAAAAGTCAAAAACATGCAAATAGATATGTTTGTGTGTAGTACATGATGTGATGTACTATGTATATGATGCAATGTAAAGCCCTTTGAGACATACTTGATATGAGAGTAAAATACGTGAAATCATGGCGGGATTTATACAAGACATTGATTCTTCTGTGTCTTCCCATTTAGAGACTTGAGAAAAATTAGCAGAAGTGGCTTCTTAACCCGTAAAGTATTGTGCCTAGCCCTTCTCTCTGACAGGTTTTGGTATATTGCAGAGGAACCTTTATTCTGAAGGGCTACGTGACCTGTGCGTGCGGCAGCGTAGCAGCAACGTCATCAGCGAGGCAGCATTAGCTTTAGCCCCAACTCACTAAAGCTGGGTTTTGGGAAAACTAAAGCATTATTGGAACTTTGATGGGATCATCGTCATGATACTAGGGCCAAGGATACTTTGTGAAAGTTTGAGGCACCACGGAGCAAACGTTTTGAATCTGCACGCTATAACACAATGCAGGTCTGTAGTTTAGTATCACTACCATTCAGCAACCCCTGCTGATATATAGTGGCTGTGGAAAGTTAATCAGTTGGCCCATGACCTACTTTTCTGCAAAATGTTGTGCAAATCTGTTCATAACTTTTTAGAATATCCTGCTAACAGACAGAAAGACAGACAGACACACACACAGATAAACATAACCTTCCACCAACTCCGAGGTAATAATTGAAAAACAAAGGTGCGGGTGTGTTCAAAAGAGCATCCTATGTGATCACAGTCTTAGAAAGCTCATTTTGTATTTTGTATTTTATTGTATTTTTTGCTACTCTACTCCTACCATACACCATAAACGGTTCATTAGTTTTCTCATTTTTAGACGTCAGCATCTCCTGTTAGACTGACAGGTTAATTTCAACACAGCTAATAAAAGGATGAACTAAGCAGGATTGACAGACCCAGCGACTGAGGTTCCCTACTGTACCTTCAGCGGACCAGCGAGACAATACACCCCAATAATAAGGAGGGAGGTGATCGATTTTTTTGTGTGTGGGACACAGTGCTGACTGACTGGAGGACGGTATCTACAAAGATGACTCTTCCAGTATTTGCAGGGGAGACGATGCCCTCCACTCAGAGATAAGCAAGGTGATTTTCCCTCCTGGTTTCATCCCATCTCGCTACCTGGCACTGACTCCCCAGTGTCCCTCATTGCCCCTCAATGCCTTCGCTTATCCAGTATGCAGAGACTTAAACCCTTTTTACCTAATAGTTCCTCTCAGCATCGTGTGTTCTTTGCAAAAATGAAGAGGACTCAAATCTGAAGGTGGGAGTACGTTTTGTGCCACCCAAACCAGACTGTACCTAGAAATTGTTTTTTCTTTTTCTTGTTGTAGGGTTTTCTGATCGTTGTTCCCGCTCCCTTTCATTTTTTTTTGGGCCGGCGTCTCCTAATGAAATGGTGGAAATACCTGAGAGGTATTGGCCCCCGGAGACGATAATAATGAACATAGCTAAAAACAGAAACTATTGAAATATCTATATGGATTATGTATAGATGCCTAGGAAAAAGAGATTGATGTAGATTATATCTTTTATGGGAGAGACATGGATCAATCATTGTGTGCGAGTGATGCACACGAGTCGCATCACTCCGGAGGAGCACTTTTCATATTTCCAATTGGAAAAAAACGTTTTTCTTTTCTTTTTTTTAATAAGGAAAAGAATGTTACAATTCAGAGTCCCTAAGGTCTGGATGCTATCTGTCTACCAGAGAGCCAGGGGAGAGATCCTTGTGAGTATTGTGGATTGCATCAGGGTGTATTTTAATGGCTAATTCATTTTGTTTGCTAATGTTGATCTTTGCAAATGTGGGCTGTAACTATAGTGTCAGCTTTCAAAATCCTGGTTTCCATCGTGTGAAGTAGGGTTAGATCGATTTATCGGTTTACCGATATTGGCTTTTTATTCAATATCAGATATTGGCCAGTCATGTGGTTCACTGCTGATATGATGGCGGTTCCTCCCTGATCACAGCTACATAAAAACAGTATGGAAAACCTGAAAGAGTTTTATTTGCTTTGCACACTTTATTTATGATTTTAATTGCTCAAAATGTTTTTTGTGAATTAATTCATTTAAAGGCAGTAATGTATCCCAGAGTTTCCCTACCATTGAATAGATGGGATTTGTCACCCTGCCTTACAGGAGAATACTGGTTTCATTAAAAGTTCTAGGCCTTTTTCTCCTATCATTTTGCAATGCATGCTTTCGGTTTTTAACATTTACTCGTTTTCCGTCGTTTTTAAAATACAAACTTTGCAGTGTCAACCCTAGCTTGAAATGAACTGCTGTCCTGCCTAAACAAGAAGACATGGACATTTGTAAGGCGACATTTATTTGAGGGATCATTTCCTGGCGGAGACATTTCTTCCTGTGGGTGTCAGGTAATTGGCAGAGTATAGCATAATGTGCGCACTGATATGAAAACACTCAACTTGGCACAATGAAAAAATTATAAAACAAACTTTGGCAAAACCAAATTAAGGCTTTGTGTTTGCTGTGATTGATTATCTAGCTGTGTGGAAGTTTTTCATACTGAACAAGAATGAATGGCAGCAAGTGGCTCTTTGTGAAGGAGGAAAACAAGCCCTTGTATCTCAAACTATGCAAGCAGTTTTTTGTTCAAAAGTCTGCAGGAATTGAGGAATCTTGATTTAGACCATTGCCACTGAATTAAATAAACACTTCTATTATCCTTTAAGGAACTGCTACCCCTAAAAGAATTTCATTAGCATGGGTTTCAGTGGAACGTTTTGCCGTCCCATGCTCTAAATGCTGTTTTAGGGGTGTTTCCACCATCACAAGAATGAAATAATGGGCGAAACGCTGAATGCTTTTTACATGAAAATTGACACAATTTAAAGATATTGAATATTGGCGCAAAATATCGTTCGTCGGCAGCTTCAATACAAAAATATTGGTATCGGCTTTGAAAACCCAAATCGGTCTAACCCTAGTGTAAAGTTAGAGTGTAAAGCAGCACATTTGTTTCCTCAGGAGTCATGGAGTCAAGGTTTGCAATAGGTCAGACATTTCAAGCAGTGTTCAGTCAATGTGCAGTATTATTCAAGGTTCAGTGAATTTTGGGCTAGATAAAATAGAACTTGTGAACGCCAATGTGGTTTTGAGATTGGGTTAATCAGCATTAAGCAATTCACACAGGGCCTTTATTTGATGCTAGGCTTGATCTAACACATTTCAGTCTTTGATTCCTTCTAATGTTTGATGTTTTACTGCCAGGATAAATCCCATCATTTCAATCAACTCGTGCACCAAGATGGTGGGTCTTCTGTTTGATGTGATTGATTGTGTTCTTAGTCAAATCAGTCGGTGATCCATAACCAAAATGTGATCCAGAAGTTGGCCCCTTTGGCCACCAGCTCCAACACCACAGCAGGTTAAGGTTATGTCTAAATGATGGATCAGAGGATGTAGGGCACATCACTCAGAACCAAAGGATTGTGGAAAGATCTATGGCAGCACTGCATTAACAACAGCACTTCTCTGAAAACGCATGCTTTGCTCAGACATTGTATTTCACTCTTAGGATATGTAGCCATGGGGAGTTTTTCATCACTTTAAATATATGAACCAATCAAAATGGGGTATTTTCCTTATTGAATAACTCATTGGATGTTCATCCTATCAATCAAATATGAATTTTAACTTGGCACTGTTTTTATAACATGGGAAAGTTTTGAATTGGATGCAATCTGATGAATAATTGTGCCAAGATGTGGAGTACATCCCCATTGTAGTGTCTCTGACACCACAGCACATTTACATGGGATTGATACAGATCCACTCTCTCTGGACATCACTGTTATAGAGGGCTTTCAGGTTATGTAACACACCTTCTGGCGGCCATATTGGAGGTCCTCAGCTCTTGGGCAGCAGTGGTTGTGTACAGCTTGGCCATCTCTATTTCTGTGCTATTTATGTGTGGGAACTGATCAGTTGATCACTGATAAATCTGATCAATTTTGTGTTTGGATAATATCAGCTTGTTAGCTAGCTAACCATAGTATCTGATTAGCTAAAATACCAGTAGCCAATTTGGGACATGCACTCTTTAATGCGTTTAGCCTCAACGCATTTTTTAAAGAATGTCCTGCTGAAAGGCAAGTGACTTGAAATCATACATATTTGTCAAGCAAAAAATTCTATTGATTATCAAAGAGTGTGTGTCTGGAATTGGCCACTGTTACAGTAACTATCGCTATCTTGTCAACGCATGTGATTTGCACACTAGCTAACGTACCTAGTAGAAGCTAGCGTTAGTAGTGGCTAATGGTTGCATGTTAACATCAACATTAGTTGTGTCGCAAAATTAGCCTGCTGACTAGTTAGCTAGCTAATAAATCCAAAAGAACCAACAGTTTGTTCAGGTTAACTGAGCTGACTTCTCAAGCTACAAGTCAGTTTTGAAGTAGAGACAGGGCTAAATACAAGAACGTTAACCGTCACTGTAGCCTACATCTGGAAACAAATCTACCTTATCAGTCTATTCACTTTTACTTATAACATTAGTGAATTGACATACAGCCACACTACAACAACCTTTTTCAGGTATCTCTTTCTAGCCTTGTTATATATTTAGTCACTATTAACTAACAGCCAATTCTCAAATGGACCTCCATAATGGAGCCAGCAGTGGTTGATAGATTTGTGACGCAACTGCAAAGCCTCTGTACATCTGCAGTGATTATCTCGATTTACATAAATATGTGTCTGCATTGCTTTCTCATTCATCTTCTCCATCTCTTTACATTGCCCATATGTGCTAGTAGTTGGGGGGGGCGGGGTCAGCCAGACTATCATGTGGATGTGCTCTGGGTCGTCATCACATTATGATGTGAGAGTAATCCAGTCTAGGCAACCAGATCTGCCAGTTATTTTGTCAGAATGAACAGATGATAAAAATTGATAGGCCAAGACTATATGATGCTACCTATGATTAGATTTGTAAATGCAATATGTAAATTGAAGTTTACACTTGGAGTACATTGGTTTAGTTTATTATATAAAAATTGGTAATCAATTGTCCCTTTGGCGGAATGGTTGAAATTGGATGAACAGATATATTTTCATGAATTTTTAATGTCGAGGGGGGGTACATTTTTACTACCTCGTGTTTTGATTTGATCAACTTTTTTTTTCATTCATCTCCTTTTTGCTACCAAGCTGAACTTTAAAAAAAAAAAAAAAAAAAAAAAGCTCCTGTCTCTCTCTTGCTCTTTTGCAGACTGAAAAATGATGCATCACACACCTTTGTATTTCAAATGCAGTTTCTTTTCTTGTCAATTTTTAGATTTTAAAACGTCATTCTTTTTCTGACGTCTCAATTAAGTTCTGTTTTGTTTCTAATGCAGTTTAAAAAACACATAATCAAACAAATGTATTGACTATGAAATAAAAATGACACGATATTTGCTAGGTTTGAAGTAATAATGACTTATTGTACATACGCTTTTTTCCTCCCTTGTACTGAAAAAAGAAATTGAAATGGTTGTATATTGTGTAGAAAAGCAAACAAAAAGCCATGAATATTGTGAAGCTTGTCATTTCGTTTTGTGATCACTGTGTATTATTGTGTAACAAATGTGCAAAATGTTTGGGATTCTCTTTCTCCCCTTTTCTTCTCGAAGCAATCTCCCTGGATGTATTTGCTTTTTGGACTGGTTAGAGTTTGCAGGAAAGTGGTCATTGGTTCAGATGGGATTCTGCAGTCCAGCACCCTCAAACTGGGATCCTGGGTACCCATTAGACCTCTGAACATTTCATTTTTTTCTGTGTTTTGAGTGTTGAAACGTCAATATTACTCTTCTTTTCTTACAGAATAGTTGTCTGGACTTGATATGGATCAAAGCGCTCTCAGTATTATTACATTACCTTTATCAAATCAGATGGACAGAATTGAGTCTGGGTATGAGGTAGGATTAAACCGATATATGGGTTTGCTGATATTGGCCTGTGGGCCAGTCAGTGTTCACCACCAAACCTGCCTCACCCTGCCTTAAAGAGCTGCTAACCCACCTAAAAGAATTTCATTGGTTTGGGTTTCAAGTGTCCCATGGTCTAAATGCTGTTTCAGAGGCTTTTCCACCCTGACAAGAATAAAATTCTGTGGGAAACACTGAATACTTTCTTTTTTGGGGGGGGTGAGGGGGCATGAAAATAGTCACATTTTAATACATATACAGAACATTGGCTCAAAATATCGGCAATCGGCAGCTTCAATCCAAATATATCAGTAACGTCCATCAAAATCCCATTTCGGTGGAACCCTAGTATGAACATGTAAGATACTGTGCCGTGATGCAAGTGTTCAGAAAGGACAGGGCTTCACATGTTCAGAGAGATGACTCAGCTGTCATGTCATGTGATCTGATCACATTTCCTGTCAATACCAACGTACAATATGTATGTTCCTCTACTGTTATAACTTTATCTTATATTAGTTGTTGCTAATGCAGGGAACATTTAATTGCAAAATTATTTTATAAATGTAAAAGTTAACTGTAGAAGTATTTCTTTTTGCATAATGTTGACAATGTTGCAAATGAACATCTGGGGAATGACTGACAAGATGATATCAAATAGAATTTGACCTGAGATTAATTTAAGTCTTTTTTCTCCTTTTTTTTTTTTGCTTACGAACATCAATCCTGACCTTTTGCACATCCTTGATATTTAACTGTCTTCAAAAAAAGAAAAAGAAAAAGAATAATGCTGTTTGAATACTGCCAGTTGATTGATAACAATTATGCATTGACTGAAAAAATAAGCTAATTTTGGAGGAAATAACTTTGTAATATTTATCTCTTGCAAGCTATGTTTAATAAAGGTTGAATCAATTTGCTTCTAAGTGTGACTTATTTAACCATCTTGTTATTGAAGCCTTACTTTTCAATCTGATCTGTTGGACACATTGGGAAATATTTGTAAATGTTCTGTGTTCCCCTATCAGAATGAATTATTTATTTATTTATTTTCTGTTTCCATGTGTTTTCCATTTGATGTATTGTAGACAGGAAAGTTGGTCAACCCTGTTTCCACCATGTGGAGGCCGGAGGTTAACAGTTGGTTAGAAAAGGTTGGAGACCCTGTGTGTCGTCATGCTTGTGTTGCTGCTCTTCTGTGTATTGTCCTACTAGCAACTAGTCCTGAGGACAATAGAACATTCCCCATTCTTTATTTTCATGTCTTCTGAACTTCGAACAGCATAATGCAGCGTCAATTCCTTTGAACTTTTGCTCCTCCATTATTGACGTAAGACGACAGACTACTAAAACTAATGATTTCTCTCTCCCATGTAATGCATCACAGGCTGTCGGCCAGGGCCCCGTTCCTCGTACGTGGTTCAGCTAAGGCTATGATCAGACTGCAGGCAAATACGATTTGTTTCTCAAATGCGATCTTTAGGACTGACTGTCCATACTGTTGTTTGCAAGTGATCAGATTGGATTTGTGTATTCAGACATCGTCGCCCAATCTGCATTGGTTGCTGTGCTAACGTGAGTAGGCCTACGTACAAATCAGCAAACGGTGGAAGAATGGAGATCTGTCATCTCGCCCTTCATGCCATATCAATCTCTAGTCGCGGTGCAGAACATTGTTGTATACGTCAGCCTCCTCCATCGCTGATGTTGTCTGGTGTGACGGAGGAGGCTGATATATACAACAATGTTCCGGGCTGCAGTCACGAGAGGTGTGGTGCCATCTGAAAAGTAATGACTGGTGGGAACATGTAGTCCTCTGGACTTTTGATGACAGATGGCTTGCCAATTACAGAATGAGCCGGGGAACGTTATGTGTCGCGTTGCGAGAGACGTAAAGGACAGTTTGATATCTGATTTGAGTGGCTAGAGCGTCCAGACTGAGACATCTTTAGAAATCCAATTTGAATCGCATTTCAACCCACCTATGAATGTGGCTCAAATCTGATCAACAGAAATGTATTGGGTAATCCTAAATGCTTTGGAAAAACTACGATAAATGTGCTTTTCCGAGACGGGAAGTCTCATGTCGAGTTATCCTGAAACATATCAGGCTAACTCAGCTAGCCATGTTTGAGGAACGGGGCCCAGGTTTGATAAATCAAACCTTTATTGTAGCCTGTTGGTAAACACACCATTACATCCCTGCTTTGGAGCAGAGTCGTTAAGATAATACGTTGCAAAGGCTTCATCGCCTCAATTTGACGTCGAAAGCATGTTCCTCTGACAAAACAGAAGCAAGACTTGTGTCGAGGTTTTCGTCTATTTTTATCATCAGCTAAACTTAATAAAGGAAAAGTGTTTCTATCCAGACAGAATAACAAACCAGAGGTGCCGTTTCCAGGGCGTGTAGTCAAACTCTGAGCCAATCGAAAGTCTGCCTCTGGATCTGAATCCTTATCCAACATTAAGGTGATGTTGAACTTTGGCAGTATCTTACGTTGTGTAGCTTCCTGGCTAGTCGGCGAGTATCTGTCACCGGCTGCTCCTGTGCAGTTTTCTAGTCCTGTCGCTGAGTTGTGGATAAGTGAATCACTGTCTTTATGTTTATTAAACCTTTTGGTTTGAACAAATGTAACACCGACATCTGGTTGGAGGAAATGTATGTATGCCGGCGGAATTAAGAAAATACTAAAGATTTGAATCTGCAAGCGAAGGCGATATCTGCCGTTATCTATCTGGAGCAGTGAGCGTGCTCGTCTTCTTGACTGCGCGCCTGACGGAACTCTCGGGCTGACCACGCGAGATTACCCGGAGGTAAACATTCGCCTGGAAGGGGCACGTGCGTCCGGTAACGGAGCGGTAATATCCCGGAAATAAAGTGATTTCGCCTTCAGAATAAAGGCGTACAATGTGTTATTCCCAGGGAAAGAATCGAACCCAGCCATATTCCAGACATTTATTTTGATTGTTGACCGGAAGTATTGTGTTTTATTCGATCTAGCTTGAGGCTGAACGACCGTGTCTGGTAATAGCAGGTTATAGCGGGTTATAGTGGGTTTCAAACTTCTCGGAGTGTTTGTGTTGAAGCTGAGGTTAACTGAACTGGTGAATAGCTTCGTCTAACCCGGTAAGAGGACACGGCAGTTCAGCTCTCTGTGCCAGCAGACAACACGCTCCACTGAGCTAGCTAAGTTACACCTTCTGGCTAGCCTGGCGCCGACACGTTCCGTGCTCTCGCGTGGCAACGTGCGCCAGACTCCATTCAGAACGATAGTCATTTCGTGCTCATTTGCTTGCCGACAATTCTACACAGCTCGTAGAAAATGCTCTAAAATGGTGTATGAATCTATACTCAGTCACCGTGACACTAAACTACGGACCTGAATTGTGTTATAGTGTGCGGATTCCAAACGTCTGATCCGTGGTGGATCAATATAACACCAACTATCCCCGGCCTCAGTGTCATGATGACGGTTCCATCAAAGCAGGGTCCAACTTTGGTCAGGGAGATTTTCATGTTATGGGCTGTAACTTTAGCACTTGCATTTCTTCACCATAAATCAATAACTGATAATTGATCATAATTTGCTGATAATTAGCATACAGTACACAATCTAAGCCATAGTGCTAATTTACATTCTTGTTTTTACTCTACATTTTAAACATCAGTAAGTATGAGTAGCCTTATAATAATAAAGTATTAACTCTTAAACAATGACAAGCCATGGATATTCAGCTTCACATTCACAGCCATGTTTTTGATAAGAGGAAGACACCATTTTTACAGTTTGGTTACAAGCATTTCTGCAAACAAGCTATTTGAGTTCTTTTTGAGACCTCTTGCTCTTCATTAAGTGACGATTCCATATTATACAGGACAGGTGACAAAATTAGCACTGTATATGGTCTCTGATATATGATATATAGGCTTGGGACGGTGTAAGAATTGTAAAACCGGTTTGATATGTAAAACACGGAAGACACTAAGTGTGACACACATTGTTTTTTATTCCTAAACACAACAAACATTCAATCATTTTTTTAAAAAGCTTACCATGCTAAGTGCTAACAGCAATACTCCAAGTTTAAAAACAACATTGCCACTTAAATGAACTGATTATAATCAATAAGCATCAAAAACGTAGTCTAAAACCGAAGTATCCTCTGTCTTGGTTAAAATGTGCTTGGCATCAAAATAAGTAAAATAAGGCTCCAGCCTAGTACAAATGTGTCGGCTAAGAATTTTTTTACATCAAATACAAAACAAAATAAATAGTCAAATGAATTCATAGGCATACATGGATCAGAATCAGAAATGTTTTATTCGCCAAGTAGTTTTCACGTACAAGGAATTTGCTGTGGTTGTTGGTGCATACAGACAACATAAGAACAATAATAATAAGCACTCAAAAAAAAAGTAAGTAGTGTAACAAAAAACAAGCAGCAATGTGTGCAATATGTCAGAAAGGGCTGAACAGCTGTGCAAGATTCCAAATTACAAAATAAATAGAAATAGAAGCATTCTACAATACAGAATAACGGAACATGTGTGGGCTGTGCGTTAATGTAACGCATAGTGTCTACGGGGGCGTGATAGAGTCTGTGTCAGTCAATGGATGACCCGGGGGTTGTTGATAAGGCTGACTGCAGACAGGAAGAAACTGTTTTTGTGGCGGGAGGTTTTGGTCCTGATGGACCGCAGTACTCACACTTAGTGCAATCAGAATATAAAATGCTATTTAAAGCCTGCGTGCCACAGGTCTAGGTACCTCAGAGCGTGAACAGCTAGAGATTTACAAGCATTTCTTGGTCCGGCTTCAGAAGAGACTTTTGGGGCGAAACAACCTTTTGCTGCACTGAACAGTCTTTTTGATGTATTTTTGATCGCACAAACACATAAATACTTGCGTGCTATGTTTGATAGCTGTGGAAAGCGGGCCTCGTTGATTTTCCACCAGTCAAACGGGTTGGCTTGTGCGTCAGTCTCAGTCTCCTGTTTGTAGTCTCCTCAGTGGTTTTATTTGTAGGGGAGTCTGAAACTGTAACTGTAATCTGTAGCTGCTGCTGGTGTTATATTAGTTTTGTTAGATTAGCAAGGCTGACTGCTTCCTCCACAACACGGCTTCCCCCTCCGCCCCTCCCCGACCTACTGTAAGTGAAACTTGTTCCCAGCCTGCTTTTCCAACCAACTCTGCTCATGTAGCGCACAGATGCAACTAGTGCTCGGTTTATGAACAAAAGTATTCTATTTATCACGTTGCATAGTAGTGCAAAACATTTTTTGTATATTATCTGGTAACAGATTATTTCTTGCTTTGTACATTATCTGAGCTGTTTGAAACTCAATCAGATCCATGAATTTCAATGCGTGTGACTTCAAGAATAGATTATTTGTGTGATCACGATATCCAGCATTGTTTATTATTCTGATGGCTTTTCTGTAATATGTGTAATTGCTGTAGGTGGCTTCTGTAGGTATTACCCCAGACCTCCACACAGTAAGACAAACAAGGCATTACAAGTGAATAATATAGAGTATGCAAAGATTTTGTGTCCAGGACCTGTCTTGTTTTTCCTATTACTGCAATGCTACGTGACAGCTTTGCACTTATGTATTTGATTAGGCTTCCAGCTGATTTTGTAGTCCAATATCACGCCTAGAAATTTATTTTCATAAACTCTTTCAATTAAAATATTGTCAATCATTACCTCCACTTGAATGTTCGTATTATAATTACCAAACAACATGATTTTAGTCTTGTTCAAATGTAAAGGTAATTTGTTTAGATCAAACCACCATTTACATTTTTTCATTTCAATTTCAACAGCTGCTGTAAGTCCTTCCCAGTACAAATAATGTTTGTATCATCCGCAAATAATACAAATTTCATTATTTTGGAGACTGACAATGTCATTAATATATAGGATAAACAATTGTTGACCTAAAACTGATCCTTGGGGTACTCCGCAAGTGATTTCCAAGCAAGATGAATTAAACATACCTATATTAACAAATTGATGCCTGTTACTTAAATAACTACTTACCCAATTCAATCCGACCCCTCTGATGCCATACCGTTCCAATTTATCCTATAATAAATTAGATTGCACTTTATTGATAATAAATTGTGGTCGATAGTAGGGATGTTAACGATTAATCGTTAATCGATTAATAACCGTTAATAATTGGGTCGATTAACATTTTACACGTAACGATCAAATTAAACTATTTGAGATATCTGAATTTTGTCAAAGGGAGTTGTTGGTGAAATGCAATCATTAAATTAACCACAGGAGGGCGCCCGCACTACACATAAGAAGACGAAGCGAACCATGTGACCAACAACAGGGGGTCGGAGTTCACAGGAAGTGATGCAATCCATCTCAGTGTTGCCTTGCAGCCAGAGACACGATGCTAATGCTAATGCTACTGGGCGAACACTAACAGTTAACTTACTAAACCCGACATGGAAACAGAAGTGGACAACTTTCTGAAGGACATTACACCACCGCTAAATATCAGTCCCACAGATTGGAGGAAAATCAACGGAGGAATATTCTAGAGGCTGGTAAAGTTAGCGCGAAGCTAATTCTGCTACCCGGGACGTGTATTTTCAGCAGCT
>OMOT01082040.1:0-12451 GCA_900312575.1 Acanthochaenus luetkenii
TGAGCTCACCCCTGCCCATATAGCCATAGTGGAATAGAATGGACACATCTACATTCTGTAAATAAACATGTGAATATCCATAACTAAAATCTATCATATGGGCCTATATAATATAGATAGGACCTATCAAGATCCACAAGTAGCCTACTCATGTATTTAACTCAACTGTACAATTTAATCTGCTCTCAGCACATCCCATTCCTTTCATGTAGGATATATATTTGCCATTTTGTATTAATTAGGCTGACCACATTTTGCTTCTGAAAAAGAAGACACTCTGAGGACACTCTGAGATACTCAAAGTTTACTCAAAGAAGTTTTGTATATTAAGTATGCATCTTCTGTACAACATGAATAGAAAATGCAGCTATGTAACAACATATATCTCCTAAGTCTTAGACTCAACTTATATCTAATCGTATGTAATAATAATATAAATTATATAATTATAGCCTCAAAAACAAATTTTGATTTAACAAAAAGAAAAGGAGAATTATTCTTCAATCTTTAGTTTTCTTCAATCTTGTCTTCCCGTCCATATTTGTCTGAAGAGCTGATCTTTCCCAGCAGTTTCCGATTGCTCATCAAATGAGCATGAAAGTCTTTGCAAGACGTTTCTTTGAAATTGTATTGCACTAAAAGAAGTGACTCAACAGACAAGTAACAACTTGGCATTGTATTCAATGTGAGCGCTCGGAAGGAGAGACTCACTAAGTGCTATGTGCAGTTAAAGTTCATTTATTTATACAGCCCTTTATCACAAGCATGTCTCAAAGGACTTTACAGAAAATGAGCCCAACTAAATCTAACTGAGCAACAATCAATGGAATTACAGAATAGTTTAATACAAACTGGTAACTGTGTGTAACGGCAGTGCGGCACTTTATACAACATTTGAAATAGTTGATGCGTAACGTTACACTTATTGAACGAAAAACTATATGAAAAATGATCATTTTCGGGAGAAATGGTCGGTGGAACAAGCAATGCAAAAACCTGGACATTTGAAGGAATTCATTAAAAACAGACAGACGGACAGATGTTTTAGGACCCAGAAAGAGGACATGTCCGGGTAAAAGAGGACACGTCCGGGTAAAAGAGGACACGTCCGGGTAAAAGAGGACACGTCCGGGTAAAAGAGGACGTTTGGTTACCCTAGCATTAATAGTGCATGTACCGTCTTGTTCTCTGTTGTTATTTTCTTATTGTTGGTTTAATTTTTTTACCTTGTTTAGTGTCACATTGTAAGAGCCAGTGGAGAAACATTCTATTGCTGATCTTACTGGTGTGACGCTGCATTGGTCTTACGAAGTTTGTAAGAAGATGCTGGCACAGCAAAGTGACTTTTTCGGAAGTGCCTACTACACACGCAGGTATGTTTTGTGGGACTGAAGCTGTCCATTCGGATATTAGCTGGCCACTAGGCTCGTACCTCAGGATCGAGAGTAAATGAATGAAAACTGATTTCCGAGTTATATCCGTCAGAAATGGCACATTGGGGCACACAGCAGTGCAGTGAAGAAGTTCTTTCTTGGCGTTGATACGTCAGCCTTCTGCCTTTTATCTTTGAGATGATCATATTATACAAGACCTCAAAGCTATCTCACTAGGTCAACACAACAATAAGCCAAGCAATGTCGCTGGACCGGAAGTAACAGTGTACACAGCCGTATGCCGGACATTTGGGGGCACCATCTTGTGCATTGGGCGAATCATTTTCCACAATAAATAATACACAATAACAAATACGTAAAATAAGAATGTCTTGTTATTTAGAAACAATAATGAAATAACTGAATTTCGATGTGAATATAATAAAACATGTTTCATGTGGTCATGTCATGTGTTTAGAAGCTCCTACTTGATGTCATATCCACACACTGAAGTGTTCGGTAGCGCGGGAAGCAGCAGACAACGGCTCAAAAGAGCAATTCTGATTGTTTGATCAATCCAAGCCAAATGAAGAGGGGCTTTGTTCAGTAAGCGGGAGACATTACTAATGTCATTGGCAGCGCTCCGGCTGGTCAGCCCGCCCCTTGCACCTCTGCATCTGATGGGGGCCGGACTTTCTCTCTCCAGTCAGAGGTCAAAGTCCAAAAAGAATCCACGTTTTATCTTGCCACCAAAGGGATCAGTGCTCGGTTTTTGTTGATTTATTTCACAATAAAATGCAAATATAGTCATTGCTTTGAAAATAATATGAAAAGAATAAAAGGCTTTGACCAGTGACAGCAAAGTTGTGTATTTGAGCAACTCTTGAATGTTAATGATTATCTCCACATTAACCTTATATCTTATCTCAACTCTACTCATTTGCCATTGAGCCTCCATGACAGCAACAGCTTGGAGGCAATGTCCACTTAACCGACGAGCTGAAGCTATTTTCCCTCCATTATGGACATTTTGGACTCTATGCACTCCTATTAGAACATCAAGAATGGCTCGTGTATTCCTGTGGAGCGCAGGCGTAATGTTTGTGATTTTACCTCACATAAATCAGGGCTTGCTGTCTGACTACAAGACCTGTGGAGATTCTGAGTGTGAAAGTAAGTGGAAAAAATACTTGTAGCCTACAGAATATACATTAGCCTATTTGAATTAAGTTAATGTTGTAGCCTTCAGTTTCTTAATGATGAATAATCTGAGTTTAGTTTATTCTATTTCTAATCACTTCTGTGAATCTTTCTTTCTGTGCCTCGGCCTGTTATTGTGCGTGTCATATGTGTGTGTGTGTGTGTGTGTGTATAGGCCTGATGAGCAGGGTGCAGGCCACCAGGGACCACCATGGTAAGGACTGCCGCTTCCTGAGCTTCAGACAAGGAGACACCATCTTTGTTTACCACAAACTGACCGGCAAGAGACAAGACCTCTGGGCAGGAAGTGTACGTCTGATATCTCTGTATATCTCTGTCTATTTGTCTGCCTCTTTAGAGACAGAGCAGAGTGTAATGGTAATGACATGATAATAAAAACACACACCAGAGACTGCAGTTCATTTAAATATTAAGGCACTAAGCTACGTAGATTCCAGAAACCACTTTGTTTAGCTCACGTTTTATAAAAGCAATAAGCCACTTGACGCAGCACCTTACAGTGATTTTTGAACAGCCATGAGGGTTTTGGCTAACAATGGCAATTAGCTTCTAAACCAATGCTTCAAGTGGCTTTAAAACCAATAACTCTATCTAGTTACCTAAACCTAACGTGGGTGTTTGTTAGCATCGTTAGCATTCTTCATCAAAACAAATAGGTACCACCATAGAATTTAGAACGGGCATCCCACTGTTTGCCGTGGTCATTTGACTAGTATGCCTTTGGCATTTTAAGGGTTAGTTGCTATAGTGACAGCGGAAGTCTGGGCAGTAGGGCTGTAAAGTGTATCACACACTGTGGCTGTACCCTCAACTAAAAAGGGTTAGCTTTGTAACATTATAAGATTATCGTTTAAGTAATAAAATTTGACGACTTACCAACAGAAATATAAAGCGATTAAACCCAAATCGGTCCAACAATCCATAAGTAGCCTCCCCGCTGGCAGCAGGGCGACGGAGACGGAGCAAGAATCCAGTTTTCCATTGCTTTTTGTCGTTGCTGCAAAACTTCTTGCTTCAGTGACTTAAGTCAGTTTATATGGAAGTTAGCCCAACGTTCCAGGATGGTCGGAGCGGCGGCCATTTTTATGTGTACCAAAACAAAATAATTCTAGTGATAACTCAGCCCAGTCATGCAAACCTAGTTTTTTTTCATTATAAAAAATGATTCATTCTAATTGCCATTTAAAAAAATCTATACTAATTTTTCAAAAGTATTCAAAACATGTACTTCATTATCATTGTCTGTCTCTCATTTCTTCTCCTTCTCTTAATTCTCCCTCCTGTTCCTCCTCTCCTCATCCTTCACCAATACCCTCTGATGCATTTGTGGTTTCATGATGTTTTCTCTGTATTCCTTTTCATTTCAGATTGACAAACAGTTTGGCTATTTTCCAAAGGATGCAGTAAAGGAGGAGAAGGTGTATGCAACTACAGAGAAAGTAGTGGAGACACAGGTAAATAGGCTTTGATTTCAGTTGCTCTGCAGCCTACAGGCTGTGAATAAAACATACTTACACACTGTTTGTAGACAGGGTGATAGTATATTAAATAGTACCCACTCAAAAGTTGACAATAACAAGACAAAATTGCTTCCTGAGTCCTTCCTTTTCTAAACTGTTTAAGACTGTGATATATAAAGCCTAGGATTAGTAATCTTTATTTCCTACAAACTGCCATAAAAACTGTAATACATTCTAAATAAATGCAATGTTTCTTATTCACCCCATCCTTATCTCAACTCCTCATTCAGAAATATGATTTCTTCTGTATGGATGAGCATGGCTATCCCATTGACTCCAGCCATCTGAACACTGATGACAGTGATGATCAGGGAATCCAAAACCAGAAGTCAGAAACCACCCAAACCAGCCCGGACACCAATGACAACAACGCTGAAAGTCATTCTGAAGAACCCACTACAGAACCTCCAGTTTCTGCACAGGAATACGGCACATCGACAGAAAGTGATCAAAACAACAATGACGATTATGCTGCTGCTGGGACTCATGAGGAAGAAGACTCCGGTGCGGTTAATAATGAGACGCCTGAGGCTCAGAGCGAACAAGGTTGGTCACACTCCTCTTCCTCCTTTTCCTCCTCTTCCTCTTCCTCCTCCTGGTTCGGTTCATCAGTGACAGGATGGCTAGGTCTGGCAGAAGAGGGAGAACCTGGCGGTTCGGCTGAAGGGGAGAAAAAAGACGAGAGACAGGCCGAAGCTTCTTTCACTTCCTCTGTGACAGGATGGCTGGGATTGGGAGGAGAGGGAGAACTCGACGATTCCACAGAAGGTGCAAATAAAGAAGAAGAAAATAGAGAAGAAGTGAGAGAAACTGATCATTCTTTCACTTCAACTGTGACTGGATGGCTTGGTTTTGGAGGTGAGAGAAGAACAGATAATCCCAAAGAAACAGGAGAGACATTCAAGAGTAGGAGGTTGGCTCTGGATCTAGACAGCAACCAATTACAGGACCAGGAGAGGAAAGAGATGGGGACATTGGATTGGCTGGGAAATGGACTGTCCAGCAGACTGGGGATTGGCCTAATCAATCAGGAGTTGGGGCACGAGGAAACAACTGACTGTGGAGAGGGTGAGGAGACAATCCAGGAAGTGGAACCGCCACTATCTCGCTCTTGGTTGGATATAGGGATCAGGGATGTTTTAGGCTTCGGTAAAGATGAGGGTGGAATTGACAAGACTGCGGGAACTGGTTTTAAAGAGAGAGAAGAGGACAAAAACTTGGAACAACCAACAGGCTTACAGAATGTGGACACCACTCAGACCAGTCAGTCATCGCCTGCACCGATAGAGGAGAGAAAGACCGAGCCAAGCAAAGAAAGGAGAGAAGAGGAGCTTGAGACTGAAACAGAGACAGTAATAAAGGGAGTGGATGGCAGTATTGGCTGTAGCCCCACCAAAGATATCAGTGGATCAGAGGTGCCAGAAACTCAAAAAGATCCAAATCCCCCTTTAGAGATAGATATAGATTCAGGTACCACAGCGTCACTCAATGCTGATGGTAATGATGGCAGTGTTTTAGATAACTTAGACGATAGCAAGGATAGCATCTTACCCGTAAATACTGGCTCTGAGGAAGTTGATCACAGAGTTAATACTCTCCAGAATGAGTCAGAGAAAGAGTCCCAGTCTGTCTTCTCTTTAGATGGATTCTCTTCCATTCTGGACAGCTTTCTTCAAATAGATGATAAGGATGATGTAGATAATAAGGGTAAAGAGACAAATATAGTAGATGAGGAGAGATCTGCAAAAACTGTGAGTGACGTTAATCCGATTTCTACTCGCACATCAGCAGGAAATAAGGGTGAAGATGAGGATGTCGATGAAGGCTACAGTACACAGAGAGATAGAGGAGAGGAGGAAAGCTCCTTTAAAACAGCGAGGGATGTTAATCGGGATTTCATAACCCAAACCGACATCACCACCCAGGGGTCCGCTTTGAGGTCTGTGGATTCAACACTGGATCGCATGGGATATTCTGCGGGGGCAGATGGGGAGGATGACAAAGATCAGCAGCAAAGCAAAGCGACAGGGACAGCAAGTGAGAAAGGGAGACAAACTGTTATGAATCAGATCGACAACACAACAAACTCCACCGAGGCGTCTGTCAACGTTGATGCTAGTGGTGGTGATGATAAAGATGAGGGGAGTAACGCAGAGACACAGACTGAAGAACGAACACAGCAGAGTCAAGTCAGTGGCGATGAAGGAGACAGCAGTGGAGACAGTCGGCTTTCCGAGGACAGCGATGATCAAATCCAAAGAGAGGATACCATCTTAGCTCCTCAGAGCGTAAGAACTAACATTGATAACAAAGAGAGGGCAGCTATGTTTGATGAGAACACCGCTGAAACAGAAGAGACGTCGATAAAACAGGAGGATAACACCACTCAGGAGGAGACACGCCATACTGAGTTAGGACAGGAGGGAGAGGCACGCCCTGTTGAATTTCTTTATCAGGATAGCTCTCAGGAGTTCGGCAGACCTCAAACTACCGGTGTGAATGTTGAAATTCTCCATGCAAACACCTCAGAAGAGGACAGGGGCATATTGGCCTCTAGTGAGAACACAACCAATCAAGACATGACTATGGACAGTATAGATCAAGCCTCTGTGTCTCCACAGATGCCAGAGAGAGCAACACACAGTGATGGTGATGCGGACAACCTGAATGTCCATTATTCTGAGATAGAAGCTGAGGGCAAAAACAAAGTCCAGCCAGCTCAAACTGAGAAGGAGACATTTGGCATTGAGAAAGAGATCTTGCATGAAAATGGCCTAAAGCCATCGAGTAGGTCTGAAACAGAGACAGAGACCAACTACGTACAATCATCTAATTCTGAGTTTGAAAGTGAAAACGACACACGGTCTACAACTCCCACTCGGAATGATATTGGCCTGCTAGAGTCAGTAAGAGCTGAGGAAAGGTCAATGGGAGAGGAGAGGGAGGAGGAAAAGGACGTGGAGGAGAAGAAGGGTGAGGACAAGAAGGAAGGGAAGGATGTAGAGGATGAGAGGAGGGGCAAAGAGGAAGAGGAGAGTCTGGATAAGAACAGACTAGCGGAATTTCATTCAAGTCTGAGCGTAGATTTGACCAGAGAAGCACCTGTAACGGAAGGTTCAAATGAGCTTCATCCTCAGGCTGGAAAAGATGGTGAAGAGCGAGAAGAAGAGCAAGATGACTCTGAGGATGGAGTGAAGTCGATAGACGAAAGGGCGATAAAGACAGAAGATAAATATGGTCAAGTATTAGCAGACAGGAGAAAAGAGAGTCAGAAGACATCCACTGAGGGAATAGAGGAGAAGAGGAGAAACGAGGTGAGGATACAGGAGGAGGAAGAGAGGGGAAAAGAAAAGGAGGAAAACACATCACATGAGGATACTGAATCTGATGAGGGGAGAGAGGAGGAGAGGAGAGAGGAGCAGAGGGAGAGGAAAAACAGCCGACCAGAAGTAAGTGGGAGTGAAGAAATTGACAGCAACAATGATCACACTCATTGTCAGTTTGCCATTGGTGTTGCCTCCAGTGATAAGGTAGCTGATCAAACAGGGAAAGGCGAGCACAGAGACAATGATCTACCACGTTCAGGTGAGACGAGCCACCGTGGGCTTTCTAATGACATTGTTCTTTGTCAGACAGCTGAGCACAGACGAGATGATCAACTATATTCAGGTGAGACAAAAAACACTGACCTTTCCAAGGTACTGAGAGATCAAACTGAGCTCAGAGACAATGTTCAAAAGTATTCCGGTGAAACCAGCACCCCTGGGCTTTCTACTGATAAGAGGGACAGAACCATGGATGGGGAAGACAAGAGGAGAAACCTACAGCATGATGATGTACGTGTGAATGAAGGAGCTGATAGGCTGATGATGAGTAATGATGGCAGTAGTGTTGGTAATGGATCCACTGGCAAGGCT
The DNA here is from genome assembly GCA_900312575.1 of Acanthochaenus luetkenii. Lineage (NCBI taxonomy): Eukaryota > Metazoa > Chordata > Actinopteri > Beryciformes > Stephanoberycidae > Acanthochaenus > Acanthochaenus luetkenii. The sequence goes on from OMOT01082040.1 coordinate 8,032, forward strand.
GAGAGAGACGGGGAGATCTCCGCTTCACCCAGTGAGACTGTTGAAAGTCAGGCTGTGATATCTGAACAGACTGTTTCAAATGGGTCCAATGAGCCTACAGATGCTTCCGTTGCCTCTGAAGATCAAAACAGAGGCACTGTAATGCCTGAAAGCGGAGGGGCATTTGGTCTTTTCAAAAACGCCTTCGGCTTTTTCGGCCCGACGCCCAGCACCAAAACTATGGACTCCAAAGAATCTGCACCCAGTCAGGACAGTAGACATGAGGACACGTCGCAACCACAGGCTTCTGTAACTCCTGATCTGGGTTCAACCACTGATCCATCTCAGGTTTACACCCACGGTGTGCACCCCAGCAGTCCTGCCTCTCAGCCCCAACAGAAGTCCCAGTCCTCTCCTCCCTTTGCAGAGACCCAGGCATCATCTCCTTCCCACACCAAGTCGCATTCTCGTCAGCATTCCCCGTCTCCAACCACAGACACGCCCCTCAAAACAACAGCAGCGACACTCTCCAAACATTCCGCGCCCCTCCTCGCCCATATGAGCGCGGATGAGACCGCCATTGTGATGGAGCTCTTTGGACGACACAAACTGCAGTGGTTGGATTACGTCCTGAGCAGCACAGAAACTGTGATTGGAGACCCTGATAACGATGAATCCATTCTGTCGGATATGGAAAGACTCCTGCGTTACCGCAGGGAGATGCTGATCAGTCCTAGTGTGAGGCTTGTTGATGCACCACAGGAGGACAAGGAGAAGACAAGAACACTCATCGCCCTTCAGAAACTGGATATGCTATTGGTGAGAGTAAAAGAGATATTCAACACAGGGAACTCAGACGTCACTAACACAAACCATCAAGGTATTACTGTCCACATTGCCTGAAAATGTCCCCTGTCCATCATGGCCAATATTGATTTACATAGTAGTGATCGTTCAGTTTAGCCAATATCCTCATCATTCATATATTTTGCAAATGTTGGTATGATTTTGATTTGCGACTGTCTCAACCAGAATACAGCTGTTCCCCTGTAAAACACAGATGAGGCCAGCCGCGTCAACGCACCCTGTTTCAAACGGGACAAAGATAAAGAAACCACCACTGAGGAAGAACCAAGCAAGACAGGAGATTGTTCTCCAGGCCAGGATGACAACACCCACAAAGACGAAATGATGAGGGAGGGGAAGGATGGACAACTGGGTGGAGGGGTGGGAAGAGAGGGGGGAACTGAGATAGGAAGGGAAGAAGACAGAGTGTCCCCTGAGAAGCCAGTAATAGAGATGTCCAGTCCTCACAAGCAGGCAGGATCACCACAGCCGCTGGAAGGTATGGATGACTCAAGTATCCCATCATCATGGACAATTATTAAAAGATGATTCAACTAAAAACAAAAACAAACAAAAAACTTTACACCCAAGAAGTAACATATGAGAGAAAGTTCAGGGGACCTTACTTTTGGGAATTTACCCCTTTGTTGCCATCTTTCAACCCAAGAGTTTGAATTGCACTTTGTCAGGCCATCCTCTCTCACTCTCACATTTTTCCTATCACTTTCTATTGTGTGCCATTTAATAAAGCAGAAATACCATAATATAATGTATATAAAAGATATAAAAAACGAAGGGGGCAGCTCTAAATATTTCTATGAATGTCCCCGTCTCTCTGTGACTGTAAACGCAGGGGTGATGGAGCAGATTCTGGACTCTGTTCATCAGATTGCTGGAGATGCAACCGCTCACGTTCTAGCAGCGAGGAAGCTCCTCAAATGGCTTATTGTTCAGGTAAGAGTTATCAGCAGAGTTTATTTCATGGAGGCCAAATGGGGGTCGAATGCTGTAAGTTCCATGTCATAGTCAAGGCAATATGAAGGCTGTATAATTGATTATTCTGTAAGAGCCTATGAAATCAACTTGTGAAATAAATGTTAGAACTCGTGGAGAAAAAAAAATAGTTATCTGTTTTATAGGACAGGTCGCAAAAAACAGACCCAGGTTCCTCCCATACTTCAAGGTTTTGGAGGGTGTAGCTTTTTGTCAACCCAAATCTGACTAAAACCTGAAAACGCAAGTAATAAATAGCTGATAATTATGTTTTTGAAAAATAATCTTGAACCCAAGCCTAATCCAGACTACAACAATTAAAGCATTAGTATAATTGTGCTTTTGGTCCATTTCTAACTTGGGTGTGAAATGGTAGAAAAGCATAAATAGCACAAATGTTTTGCAACTCACAGGTTTATGGTCTTTGTCTTCCAACTTCCATTCTAACGGCGTCCAACACAACTTGCAAAGATACATTAGATACAGGCGTGTCACCATTGCAAAAAAAGAAGCAGACGATTAATATATTAATAAGTATTGCTTTACAATCCTAATAGAAACCCTCACATGTCTTATGAGGACTATTCTCAAACAGTGCGCTACAATTAATGTCTCTTTGCTGAGAATGGCCAAAAGGAAATGATGCACACCAGCTAACAAGCAGTGTTGAATATGTTCATTTTCTACTTTTCTTCTTGGGGCAGTGTTTTTATACTAGCAGGAACTGATGACGGCAAAAGCAAAATGCCATTCTTTTTACAGAGCAATTCAGCCCGACCCTACCTCATCATTAGTCCGGTAACTAACTAGAGCTTTACCTAGCTATTCTAATCTCTACCTGTGTGTCCTACATGGACCAACGTGTTGTGCTTGAGCTTGTGGTTGTAACTCAGAGCAGGCCACACTGAGAATAGTTCCGTTTATTTGGGTTCCACCTGTTTGCTTTGCCGTCATGAAAGTAAAAGGGCCCCAATGTGCCGGTGTGGCGTTCTACAATTGGTGACGTTGCGACTGAACCATTTAAACTGGAGGGGATGTGGTTCTAACTACTGGAGTCTTTTAGCGTTACAAAGAACACACATTCTGTTCAGTGTCTTTAAATGTATTACTGTATGTTGGCTTTGTCCTTTCCATAAGAAATATAAATCTATCAGACACGTTTCAGAGAGTTTGTGGAGAGACTTTAGTATTGTGTTTCCCCCTGTGAACGTGCAACATGACGTGACCCGCTCTTGAGCGTCTGGGTTGTGAAGTCGCCGCCGGACGCTAGTCCGGTTGACAGCTTTGGCTGCTCTTCCCAATGACAACATAAACTAACAAAATATCACTCAAATGAAATAGTTTGGAAATGGCGGAACACCTGGCGAGTGAAAAACTGGCCAGTAGATCGGACGAAATTCAAGCGACGGTGGAGGCTTACTACAGTATCACCGTGGAGAAAGTGAAGGATGTAAGCTAAGTTAACTAACGTTACGTTATGTGGCAGTTTTCGTTAGCATTAGCAAGCTAGCTTTCACAATTTAAGGCAACGGACTACTAGGCAATGGACAACATGATCGGGTCGTCGCATGTCTTGTTACTTTGTGCTGTTCATTTTTAATTCCATGTATGTGTTGCCAGTGGCATTAACCAGTTGTCGGGGCTGTCATGATATTTCAGTTTTGCGCTTTGACATCGGGTGCTGTTGGCTAGCTAATTGTTAGTAACGTTGTCGTCAGTCTGTCTTGGTCAGGTCTTTAATCTGTTAAGATGGACAGGAGATGTCTGAATCTTCCCTGTAGGAAAATTATCCACCATGGTTATCATTTCCTTCTTTTACCAGTTGTGTAATGGCTGCCAAGGCTGGACAATATTGACAAAAACAGCACAGCAAGAACTACCACCACTGAGAGATGAAATGTTAAATGAAGGAGAGAATTTAGTTTTTTCGTTGGACACTTAATCATTCTAAAAACAGTAATTCTAAACATTAGGACTGCACCCCTTTGGGTTTCAAAGGGGAATTTGGCTGGCTAAATTATACTGTTATTTTCATTTAACATTTCATCTCTCAGTGGCATAGGCGCCGATTTATGTTTCTGCCGGTGGGTGCTCAAAACAGTAGAATGCCCCGCCCCCACGCCCAAGATAAACCTTCTGCAATAGCCATAGCCTACATGACTTGTTGCTATACGGATTTGGAAAAAGTAGTCAAACGTAACGTTACGCATTTCAGCACCATAGGAAATTAACAGTAACCGACACACACACACACAAAATATTTACAGGGATTGGCGATCAAAAGTGTAACTAACGATACACACCATGAAACGCACGGAAAGTAATAATCAATGCCACCGAAATTATCGTTACACACGCAAGGAAAGCAAACAAGCGCACGTAGTAAAATAGTCAATTAATTAACCATCAACACAAAGACCCACACAGCTACTAAATATTAAAATGCGAGAGAGAGTATTGCGAGAGTGTATTGAGTTTGCTGTGAAACATTAGCGAGAGCCTAGTTTATTGTGAAACACTACGTGACATTGACAACGTTGTCTTATTAAAGTATTTTCACTTTATAATCTTAAGCCCCCGTGGCCGCGCGGTAGCGAGTAGG